>LKUV01000219.1:0-46993 GCA_001414455.1 Hymenoscyphus fructigenus | reverse complement strand
GTAATATTAGGGCTTAGGAGCTTCTATAAAGCGAGACTTCTCCTGCACCTCTAAGGAGGGGCAGAGATTAGTTCTGTACTGAATTGAAAAGATTCAAATTGACTTATTGCCTACCATCCACCTCACACTCAAGCTACATTCGTTTGCTCTATGGCCTGACTAGCTACATGAGTAGCATAAATTCTGCTTGTGTCAGCGGTTCTGTTCTTTCTAGGAAAGTTTGCCTTTTTTCTCTTTGATCCCGGACTTGTGTGTTGTATTAAGTTCTATTGGATCCCCTTGGTTGTGATTTTTCTTGGGATAGCGTTCCTTGAAGTAGCTATAGTTCCCTTTTTGTTCCAGGCGTCGCTTGTACATGTGGTTGTCGATTTGAATTAAGCTGTCTACTAGCTTCTTTAAGTCAGTAGGCAGGTCAGAGCGTGACAACTCATCTTTTACTGTGTCCTTGAGACCTCAGTAGTATTAATCAATGAGAGCACTGTTGTTCCATCCTACTCTCACTGAATATTGTTGAAATTCCAATGTATATTTCACAGCAGACCCTGTCTAGGTGAGGCGTTGGAGCCTATTGACTGCTTTCTTCTTGATGTCGATATCTCTGAACACTCTCTGTAGTCCCACTTTGAATCCTTTTACGTTGAAAAACAATCCTTGAGTCACAAGACTCATTTTCATGGTTGGCAATCTGTCTGTATGTTGTCCCTCCTAATATTCCTCAATGTGTGGCTTGATCTATTTATAGGCGTCTCCTATAAGTCGAGTCACTATCCAACAGACTTGGTTGGATTTATTTAGAAACTTGTCCCTGTAGAACTCTAAGTACATAGAAGATTTTATAAGAAATTCTCTAAGCGTCGCTGGGTTTCCATCGTATTTGTTGGGCATGGGGACCTTGATGTCCTCCCTGAGAGTGACATTTGGTCCCTCCACTGCCAGTGTCGGAGGTAGTGTAGGCGCTGGAGTACGGTCTCTTTCGCGGCCAGAGGAGGACGACATAATCGCGGTCTTACTTCTAAGCAGGTGCTCAAAGTGTAACAAAACTACCTAACAGGTCTAAACAAACATGACTAGTCTCGAAGGTTAGTATACAGTAAGAGGTGAGAACACGTGAAGTGTTTACTTAGAAGTGAACTCGTTACTTGTATCAAAAGAGTTAGAAGTAATAACTTAATAACTAAGATGATAAACTAAGTTGAGCACAAAGCTTCTATCTAATAGCAGACGTGCTAGTTTTATATAGAACCTTTATCTCTTGTGGGTAGACTGGAGCGCTAGTCGCTCCAGTCGACCCAGTCGCTTGGGTAGCTCGTCGCTCCAGGCGACCCAATTTGTCACGTGATCTTATGCTGAATGAAATCCTTGGATCGGCTAGCTACTCTAGCCAATCTTCCTAACCTATATCTACTCAATAGTATCTTGTCCTGTCAGAACGCCGTCTGGACTTACTCATCACGTGCTGACACGTGATTCGTGACAAATACATTGTTTGTACTTCTATGCTTTAGAGGACATAATAAAAGAGAAGAAGGCTAGTGACCTTCTAACAATATTTCTTAGGTTGTACTTAAGTATAGGGACACGCTAAGCTAAGAAGGAGATAGTGTTACAAATCACGTGCTAGCACGTGAAGAGTAAAGACTAGGCAGCGCTCTGACAGGTTAAGTATACCTGAGAACTTATAGTAAATGAGAATTAATTAGACTAGTGAAGCAATCCAAGGATTTCTGATTATAGTTATTATATAACGTAGTCACATAACTGCTAGAGCTTGCAGAAGCTTGTGTTAGAGCTTAAGGATCTTAGGTTCTCTCTAGGCTCTAGGAGAATAAAGGTTCTATATATAACTAGCACGTCTGCTATTAGATAAAAGCTTTATGCTTAACTTACTTTAGTATTTAATACATCTTGTTTTGACATCTTAAGTTTAAGTAACAAGTTTACCTCTAAGTAAACACTCTAGCGACCCTTACTTCCTACTATAACTTAATTAACAAAGACTTAATTACTTTTGTTAGACCTGTGAGGCAGTAATTGTTACAGACTTTTCTAGGGCCAGAAAAGAACCTAGAATTATAGTTATAAAAGCTCTCTTTAATTTATTCTAAAAGATTAGAAGTTAACTTATATTAGCAAGACTATCCTTATAGTCTAGCCTTCTACTGGGTCCGTCCGCGGGGCTTGAGGTACCTTTATAATATACAATCTTAAAATCATATATTACAAGATATATTGCCTAGCAAGCCTAACAGCTTTTCAAGTACTTTGTTTCTATAAAGTACTAGAGGTTATTATAGTTAGTTATAACCTCGATTGTGAACCTAGCACCTTGAAGATAATGTCTCTAATGCTTAAAGGCTATAACAATTACAAGAAGTTCTCTATTATAGGTACTATAGTTTTGTTCAGCGCTAGTAAGTTTCTAGGACTAGAACGCCACAGGATGCTAATGTTGTTTTATACTATTAGCAGCATCTACTTGTCGTGAAATAGTTCTAGCACTAGTAAATTTAGATGTATTAGTTTCTATACAAATCTTTTTAGAAGAGTTGAAATAGACTAGGACAGGTGTTGTTGTGAATACTGTTTTTAAAAGTTAAAAACTTTTCTTAGCTACATCTGTTTAATTAAATAGGCTAGTTTTATAGCCCTGCTCTATATCTTTCAAGAGATCTGTTAAACCCAAGGTTACAAAAGAGTAACAATAAATAAACTAACAATAAAAATTTACAAACCTAAGAAAAACTTAGACTACATAGAACAACGTAGGCTAGGGCTATTCCACAATAGTATAGATCTGTTTAGGATCTACTTTCACACTATTTGTTCTAACAATAAAGCTAAGAAACTTAACTTCCTTAACGTTAAACTTACATTTACTAAGTTTATAGAATAAATTACTATTGCGTAGCCTAGTAAGGACCTAGCAAACGTGATTATAATAATCTTCTTCCTTTCATAAGTAAATAAGGATGTTATCTATGTTACAGAGTTAGAGGAACTAGGGGCAGATCACGTGTAGCACGGCACGTGTGTGCTGCAGGAATTCTGTATATAAGCTTCTGTTCCTCTGGAACTCTCTTCTTTCCTCACTTTGTTGTTCGCTCAATATAGCAGTGTTCGGTTTGACTCTGTATTTATTACAGCAAGCAGTGGTTCACTCTACACGTTCACAATCTAAATAAATAACAACGTAATCATCTAGGAGGCTGCTAAGAGCAGTATTAATATATACTTGAAATGTTGCTAGTACATTTGCTAGACTAAAAGACATTACAAGATACTTAAAATACCTATAACAGGTTCTAAAACCTGTCTTCTATTCATAGCTGTTGGTATGACTTAGTAGTCATAAAGTGTGATGCAATAAGTAGTTGTATTCCTATATCTTTATTGCATGAAGAGTAAAGGTAAAGAGGGGTCGGATCCTGTGAGCTTAAGTATGTTAGTCTACTCATATGAGCTGAAGCACGTAGATCAACTGAGCTGTCGTGGAAGGTGCTATTCACCAAGAATATGTAACGACACTGGGCCTACTTTAAAAGTAGCTAGAAAGCAGCAAAGACAGTAAGGGGTAAAGAAAAGAAACGCCTATTTCATCTAACTAATCATATCCCTCATTTCCTACACAATTCTACGTTCAACTCATTCAGTGACCTTGATATCAAGTTTGTTTGCATCAATTAGATTACGTAGAGCAGGGCAAGCCTTGGATTTTGTCATAGCGTCCGCTGGGTTAGTATTGTCATCAATCCACTTAATTTCGCTAATCTCGCGCCGCTCATACGCTTGCTGTAGGCTTATTACGTCTATTATAAGACGCTTCTCCTTGGTAGTCCCGAGTTTGACTAGGCACTCATAAAGTGACTTTGAGTCAGTGCAAACTATAAGGGGTATTTTGAGACCAAGGATAGCTTCCAGGGTTGCCTTGACAGATGTAGCCATGTCGAATCCAGCGCTCATTGCGTACAATTCAGAGGCTAAAACACTTCGTGTAACCCTCTTACACTTTACAGAGGACTAGTGCAAAATGTTGGCGTTCCCTGACTTATCTGCTAGTACAAGAACATAGCTAATTTAAGAGGTGAAGTCCTCGTTATTAGCGAAGGAGGAGTCAGTGAATATGACTAGTCTGAGAGTATTCTTGTCTAGCTTAATAAATTGGAGGCCTCTGGTGGGGTTGTCAATTTGCCATTGGATTCACTTATTGAGGAGTGTGATATCCTGGCTTTGAGGGTCAAGCTTCTGGGCAGCGAAGGAGAGGTCAAAAACAGCCTCTGGTTGTAAGACTGTCGCCAGGTAGGTCCCACGTGCTCGTTGGGCTATGTACTGGTCCCTGATTGAGGCACTCTAGCGAACGTTGCCCCAGGAGCTTACTAGGTCCATTGGTGAAGTGCTCACTGGCTTCAAGTTCTTGGTATAGCCTTCCTGGGTCAAGAGTATTGAGCTGTTTGGTTGGAAGGTGACTTTGCCGCCATTGAACTTAAGTGGGTACTCGCTAGTAAGTTGCTCCCTGGGTTTCGAAATAAATTCAGCCTTCTTTAATTCCTTCTCTTCAGCTGTAGCAAACCCTGGGTTTGCTAGTATTAGAGTGTCGTCGGTCTAAAGGCCGACAATTCCAAATTGGTCTAGCGTGCTAATAGAAAGTAGGCAGGGGTCGTATGTGTATTGAGCCATGCATAGCTTCTCAAGGTAGTGATTGTGGTAGGTGCTGAACTAGTGGTTTCCAGCTTCAGGTACACCATAGAGTGGTTTTATGACTTTGAGGTAGATACTACTCCACTGAGGGACTCCTTGTAGTAGGCGTACATAAAAATCCTGGTTCAGCTTTGTAGTTGACTGGGTATATGCCTGAGTAATGTCTCTTAGGTAGACATTTAACCTAGGCATATTACAGATATAGCAAGTATAATTCACTAGCTTACTCGTTGAATTGTAGGTGATTGAGTTAGGACTTGAGATTTATTTTCATCGTTGTATACTTAGATAACAAGTCTTGATTTCTCATATGCCTTATTTGTGCCCTTGTTTTTGATGCTGTCCACGAACCTTGAATTAAATATTCTAGCGTCTCCTAGTAGGTCGCATAGCAGGATATATTCAAAGACTTCACGTCCAATTAATCCATTGGCTTCTTGTTGCTGGGAGTGCTTAAATTAACTAAAAGCAGAGGCAGTGGAAGTAGCGTCTTTAGCGAAATAGACGTCGATATTCAAGGTACTTGGTTGCTTTCGTAGTCTCCCTGGGCCACGTTTTGGAGGCTGGCTATGGGGTTGTTCCTGTGGTTGCCTTTGATTTTGAGTCTTTGATGGCCTGTCTGGGCCACGCCTTGGCTGACTGACTTTAGGTGGTGCAAGTGGCTGAAATTCCTCATAGTCTTCAGGTTTTTCATGGTCCTCAGGTTTCTCATGGTTTTCAGGTTCCTGGGTAGCTGGTGGCGTCTGGAAGTCTAGGTCTGTAAGGTAGGGTTTTACTGCTGTGGAGCGGAATTTTGTGGGTCCGCTTAGGAGTTTAATAATACACTCCTCAGTTTCCATTCCTACAAGCGTAAAGGGGCCAGTCCACTTCCTAGGTTCACGCCACACAATTACATCTGAATTGCGGGGCAGGTCTTTGAGTAGGCTATTAGTAGGGCCATTGCGCTGATTAAGGGCATCGTTGATTTGGCGTTTTGCTTGGAGTTTACACAGCTCGTCTATAGCCTTCTTGAGTGTGCCTGAGCGCTAGCTAATAGAAGGTGAGGGAGCGTCAAGTTCACTTATGCGTGGATAACCCATTTTGCTGCCAGGGCATCCCCAGGGAACAGTTTGTAAGTTCTTTCCTCTTTTCTCGTACTCAATTGAAAGGTGTGGACTAACGACGCTGCAGATGCTCTTGCGGAGAAAATTGCAGATGATATACTCCATGGACAATAGGCTGGCAGTTTAACAAAGAGCTAATAGGACTGTATACTACTTAATGTCTTTTAATCGAGTTCATGGTTATGAGAAGAGAATTTAATAGATAAATAAGTAACAAAAATTTATTTGCCCAAGCACAAACACCGGCAAATAGGGGCCATGGCAACTGCGACGTTTATTAATCTCAACTAAGGATCATATCCGCGGCCTGTTCAGCAGCTGCGTAAATGCATGCCTGATAATGCGCTGCGATGGGAGCAGGAAGAACGCTTGCATCGACAACTCGTAGTCCTTCGGTGCTCATGACTCGAAACTCGCTATCCACAACCTTGCCCATGGCTGCGCTTCCCCCAAAATGATACCAAGTTGCAGAAAATTGCCTCACACGTGCATCGATATCCTCATCTGAAGATGCTGAAGTGAGAGCTGAGAAGCCCGATGGCACAGTTTCCGATTCGACGACGGCACGCATTGAAGGAGTCTCCATTATCTGCATCATGCGGCGAATACCAGCGCGCATAATAGCATGGTCAGTATTGGTGGCGAAATAATTCGGATCGATAACTGGATCATCGTTGGGATCAGAAGTCAGTAGCGTGACCGTACCGCGAGAGGTAGGTAGGAGGTTCAGAACACCTGTAGAGATGTGTGTGCCATCAATGGGAAGCCCATACTCAGCTCTTGGCCTTCCTAGCAGTGAGTATGCGATGATCAATTCAATGTGAGCTCGAGGTACTTGAAGGTGAGAGTGTAGGTTCTTAGCATCAACAACTTCGTCGTCAGCGAGAAGTGCATCATGGAGATGAGCCGGCTGGACCGTATCTGTTCCGACCCAATTGAAAGGCATTCCATTCAAGAAGTTTGGGTCCTTTTTGAAAAAATCTGTAGCCCCAATAGCCAGTCCGAGTTCGGGATTTCTGAGTTTCCAAAATTGAACAAGCGAGCAGTGATCATGAAAGTTTTGGCCAACATCGGGAGAGTCGACTTTTTGCGGGACACCGATCTTGGCAAGGTTATCCCTGGGTCCTATGCCAGAGAGCATCAAGACTTGTGGAGTTCGAAGCGCACCGCAGCAGATTATGACTTCTTTGCGAGCCTTGATCTGGCGTCCGTCGATCAGTTCCACGCCGGTGGCTATTTTCATCCCAGTACTGCTACTTGAATCTGAGAGTATGACCCTACGGACTGGACTTGAGGTCATAACTTCAACACCGGATAAGTCGTAAGCGACACCTGCTGGCTGTCGAACAGAGTTGAGCCAGTTCTCGGTCCAAGCGGCCACACCAAGGGGCTCTCCATTATTTGCATCGAGGTTGTCTTTGAGCCCAGCATCTAGAAATGCCTGATGAACTGGCTCGCGGAGAGGATATGAGCGATTTATGGGAGCAGTGTGTATAGGTCCATCAAAGCCGTGCTGGACTGGATCTCCGTGCTCATCATGAAAATGCTCGGTGCGTCGAAAATAAGGAAGCATGCCCTTGTAACTCCAACGCTGGTCCCCAACTATCGTGGCCCATAGGTCGTAATCAGCTGCATGTCCACGGGTCCAGCCGCCGTAATTGATGGCGCTGGAGCCAGAAAGTAGCTTCCCACCGCAATTGTAAATGGAGCGGCCGTCCAAGTGTTTTTGAGGAGCAGTTTGGTAATTCCACTCCAGTTCGCTGCCGTGCAAGCGTGGCGCTCCTAGGGGTGATGTAACAAGTGGGTGGGCATGTTGATCTGGTCCCGCCTCAAGAAGAATGACAGAGGGGCGAGCGGGAGCGTTATGCAAACGCGACGCCAATACACAGCCGGCGAGTCCGCCTCCCACCACAATATAGTCAGCCGTGTTAGGATCCATGTCTTACTATCGTTATCGTAATGAGTTGAGAATAGGGACGCAAAGCATTGATTTAGGGGAGTCTTCGGTTCTGAAGGGAGGCAAGCTTGAGTGGGCAGAAATATAGGAATGAAAGCGGGCAGTTACGCAGGAATGTTCAAAGCCATCTCGCAGTCATGCAATCGGGTGGCATGGACGTAGGTGCTGGTCGCTGCAGAATTTAATCCTGAACCTTGAGATGAATTCCTGTTCATGCATGCCCCTTCCAGGAAAGTCACACCAACAAACACCAACACGCACCAAACGGCCCAATTCCCATGGACGTTCAGCAGTTTTAGATGACAGATGATCAAAGACTCTTCAGCCATATTTATGAGCCGTACTATCATGCCCGCCTCCCCTAGTATCCGATGCAACTTTCGACACTTCCAATCACCATGCCCCTCGAGAGCCGCGGTTTGAATGCCTTCGGGACGCCCGGGGCAAGTTCAAGCGTCGGCGTCACCATCTTCTTCTTGATAATATCAACTCTTGCAGTTGTAGGACGATTAGCATCGCGGAAATTGAGGGATGCAGCATATGGGATAGATGACTGACTTATGGTAGCTGGTTTGGTAGGTGAACGCTTAACTGCAGCATTTAAATAATAGTAACCAGGTGGTACAGATTGGAGTCTATGGCCAGGCAGCTACGAATATTCTCAGTAATCCTCTCCCAATATACACTATGAGAAATTAACTGACACTTCTAACAGTGACGACTGCTGGCGGCGTCGGATACCACATGAGTACTTTTACTCCAGCGAATATTAAAACACTTTTCCAAGTGCGAAAGCTAATAGGAGCATTTGAATCTCTGGAAGGCTAATGCATATCTACAGCTTCTCACCGTTATCTAATTTCCATATGGCCTCACAATGGTACTGATACGCCTTTCAATTTGCACACTATTTATCCGGATCTTCTTTACAAGACCATTTCGTCTGGCAGGTTCGTTACTCCCTAGATCAGCGCTGAGTGTTGCATCCTGAAGCCCAATACTGATCGCGCGAACAGTGCATGCAGTCATGGTGCTCAATATTGCGTGGTTTATATTTGTCATTGCATCAGCAGCTGCTATTTGCATTCCCTTTTGCTACAACTGGGACAAGAAGATCCAGGGGGGTAAATGCGGAAACCAACGAACCATATATGCCGTAATTGCTGCTTGGGCACTTGCTTGTAATGGTTTGATGTGGGCATTGCCTTTTTCAATCGTTTGGAAGTTGCGTCTTCCCACCGGGCAGAAGACTGCGCTCAGTGCAATATTTGCTCTTGGCATAATGTTGGTGTCTCCGGTTTCCAATCTGAATGAGTAGAATACTCTGTTGACTTGTGAACACTCAGAGACATGATCGTCAGCATTTTTTCGGATTGTATACATTCTTAGACTCGATTTGCAAGGTGATCTCTCTTTTCTCATTGTCCAAGTCAATTGTTGGAGTATCAGCGAGCCCGGAATTGCGATATTGGTTGGATGTGGTCCAATACTACGGCCAGTGTTTAACAAGATGGTGCCTCGACGACTTATAACATGGTCGCAATCGGCTTTCACGAGATCCAGGACCCCGACAGCAAACACTAAGTCAAAGACATACGGCAAACTCTCCGAAGATCAGATCGAGCTTACAACACCACAAAGCACCCCCAAGGCAGTTTCAAGGACTACAATAACGGCTGGTGACTCCTATGATACAACACGAGATATAGTAGCACAGGCACCTGATGACGCGCGCAAGATTGTTGTCGTTCGAGAGTACACAGTTTCCAGAGTCTGAGGCCGGAGATAAGGTCTTGCTTAAGAGCCAATTCTGTTTAAGTTTGTGGGGACTATTTTGGATATCTTCTTAGTTTGAATAGATATATTGTGCATTCGGAGGCCTCAGAATAATATCTTTGTTCCATTCTTGAACAGAGCCATAGCCATAGCTAACTGTTTTTCTACCATGCGATATCTACATAATCGACATCGCTGTGAGAGGCCAGACCTCGAACAACTCAAAGGTGTGGTTTCAAATATTCAATTAAGAAGTGCATGAAGACTACATACATGCGAGCTCTTCCTCTATACTTCGTACCAGGCGTAATAATGGTCGCCAAGAAAATGGATGTCAGGGGTCATATTTTTCAGTGCTGCTTTTATTAAATTCTCTACCACTTTGTATACATCCCGTCTGCTTTAATTACATCTGCGCATCTTTGTGGCATAGTCTGTACTAAATCCTTTATTCTCTCATGCGATATTGACTCCCACGCTTCTTGTATAGCCTCCCGGAGCTTTTTATATGAACTATGAACTTTAGGGTAGTGCTGCTGGATATAGTCTTTTATATTATCCCAAACAGTCTCTATTGGACTTAAATCTGGAGAGTATGGAGGCCACTCTATGACACGTAGCTCAGCAGCTGCTATAACTTCTTTAGTAAACTTAGAAGCATGGCCTGGAGCGTTATCTTGCTGGAAATAGAGGTCTGGATACTGAGTAAGAACCTCATCCACCACAGGGATTATAATTCCACAATAAGAGCCTTCATTTATAGTCTCCCAGTCCTTCTCCCAGAAAAGACCTCTATGCCGGCTATATTTCCCACTCATACAACCCCAAAACATCTATCCAATCTTCTTCTAGTGTCGGTCTTGTACACAATCCTCATCATATACTTCATCTAGTCTAATCTTGCGTGTAATCCAGACCTTTGCATGCCTTCTTGGCTTTGCCCAAGTCTTGTCACTCCAAAGTATCTTAAGCCACTGCTCCTTAGTCCAGTGTTCATGCTCTTTTGCCCAAGCTAGTCTTTGTTTCCGAGTCTCTTCAGAGATAGGGGGCTTTTGTCGTGATACTCGGCGTACATACCCCTCCTTCATGAAAGCTGTTCAGATCGCCTTTTCACCAAAGTCCCAACCAAGAATAGAGGGTATTGCAACCCATGGAGTCTCCCGGTTCTCCTTAGAAGCTGTTACCCATTCAATCAGCTTCTTTTGTTGTGGAGTAGTAAGAAAGACTCTTCGGCCAGAGTTCTTCTTTTGAGGGGTAAGTCAGTGTGTTATTGCAGAGCAAACCGCTTTATATGAAAGGTTAAGTTGAAGGCAAATCTGAGCACGAGTCCATCCAGCGTCAAAATAGAGGGTTTAAATTCGTAGGCGTTCATCGCGAGTAAGCTCCTTTTTTGTTCTTTTTGGAGTTGGGACACAGTATATTGGCTCCATGGTAATTGCTTCAAAATACTATTGTAAAAGCAGCAAATGGGCACCACTAGAGCATATAAATCTATTGGCTAAGGGACCCCTGAAAAGGTGGAAACCTCCAGAAGCTACCCGAAGGCTTGGCGACAACTATTACGCCGACTACCAAAGTATATAGGGAGAGGAAGAGCTTCTGGAATGTTCCAAGAAACTCCTTGGCAGTGGGGTAATGGCCAGTGCTGAGCAGGGACTTTGGTTAATGCTTAGCGAGATTGTCAGTTCTTAGCGAGGGCATGGCCCGAGCCTCTATCATGGATTCCAACCCTCACATTATCTTCTAGTTTTATTAATTCTAATAACTTAGTTTATTTATCTTAATTGTCTTACTTAACTTAAGTAATAGAAAAATTTAAATAAACTCTAGATAGAAATATGTTGAGTTGGGAGGGTCCTCAGTACTGTAAGTCATGGAGAATTGATTGATTTGTGTAGGTAGTTATCTAAGGTCTATATATAAGGAGTGAATGATGATTAAATCATAATAAATGAATGATATAATGACGATATAATAATGATATCATGATGATATGATGATATAGAGGATTTAGCACAACACTAGTGATCATACAAGCTGATCATCATAGCAGATAAAACTGCCGATGAAGTGGTAAATCAAACAGTAGTTCATTATGAGAATAAACAATGAGAAAAGTTATTTGACGTTATGAATCTAGCGCAACAAAATATTATTGCTTTATCTTATTAATTCTGGTAACATTATTCTTTAACTTAATTTCTCAAACTATTTTAAATAATAAGAATTTCTAAACAAACTTCAGAGACGAATGCTACTACTTCATTCTCTGATTTCAATTTTCCCAAATATCTAATAAAACAACAAATTTTATCCAACGAATGTACTTTACAACTCCTCCCCAACAAGCACTCTCCCAGCCCTCTCCCTCTCCTTCCTAACCTCCTCAGTCTCCCAGCCAACAACAGGCGACCCAGTAAAAATAGCTAGTGCAGGCGAAAAGCCAGTAGCCTCTTCCCGTCTCACATATCGGTAGGCAGGCCTACCACCCGGCGTGCTGGTGCGATTCTCAGGACGGTATTGGCCGAGTTGATATGGTGAGTGCTCGAGGGGGGAGTGCAGCGTTAATTTCCCTTCCCTCTTCCCCAACTCTTGCGCCCGGTACCTTCTCTCCCTGTTCTCCTCTTTCTGCCTCTCTGGCGACGCACGGCGTTGTTCGCGAAACTCATTGTTGGCTGGGTAAAGAGAGTCCCAAGGGAGGAGATCCAGGTGAAAACTTGACCGGGTGGGAGGAATTGGTACTGGTTTGCGCTCTCGTTTGGCAATTGGCTTTTCTTCTTCCTTCTTTTTGCCAAATTTGCCCCTGTTTTACTATCAAAATTGCTTCAAAACCCTCATTCAAACCCTCTCAAAACCCGTGAATGAACTTACTTGAGAGCCGCAAAACCCCGTCTCACCCAAGAACTCTTTCCTTCGTTCTCCCCAAGCACAGCAGCAGATTTCGAGCTCGTAATTACTGGTTTTGGTGCAGGAGCGTGTTTCTGGAGGTAAAGAGGGAGGTAACCCGAGTTTCTATACCCATCAACCGTAACTCCCAAAGGAACGTGTGCGCTAAAAGTAGTCGATATAACAGGGACGCGGCCAGGCGGGACAGGATTTCCTCGTCTTGCATGCATATATGCTTTGCCGTGGTTGTGGTGCTGCATTCATACTTTGCATGCTTCGTTGTGGTTGTCGATGTCGTTGCAGCAGCTGATTTCTGCGATGGCCAGGCTCTTCAACGCGGACGGATTAGTTCATTTTGATTGATTTTGGTGGGTATTTCAGAGTAACAATGTGCTGGTTCAACGTAAATTCCAGTGGTGCAAGAAAGAAAGGTCAATGATTGTGGAATCAGGCTGCGTTGACAAAACACAAACCGATATGCGAGCTGCGCGCGTCTTTTCCTTCTGAACCTTAGCGCGGGTTGTTGAGGCAGGCGCATTTCTGTGAGCTCTCTCACACCACCTCACCAGCCTGATTCAGAGGCGCACAACACTACAGTGTCAGGATAATTACAGTCATTTCTAGAATCTATCAATGCAACACAAAGGTTCACAAGGCACAACTCAGCAAATATCCTCGCTTATTTGTTTGTTTACTTATCCCCCCTTATTCATCACTCACTCCACCCACCCGTCGTCAACAACGACTTCACACATCACAAGTCACGAAAAACATCACTATGGAAATACACACAAAATAAGTAGAAGAAGAATCT
Source organism: Hymenoscyphus fructigenus (assembly GCA_001414455.1). NCBI lineage: Eukaryota > Fungi > Ascomycota > Leotiomycetes > Helotiales > Helotiaceae > Hymenoscyphus > Hymenoscyphus fructigenus. The sequence goes on along the minus strand of LKUV01000219.1, from coordinate 33,762 downwards.
CATTCCTAGATCTCCCTACTAAACACTAAACTACCACAAGTCCTTGACGCCCCAAGCCCCAGGCCCATGGCCAAAAAAACACCAAAGCAACAAATACATGCAAAAATGCTTCCGTACGCTCATTGAAAAAAGAACAAAGCAATATGCACAGCACCAGTATGATGTAAAAAAAGACCATCAAGCCAAACCGAGATCCGTCAACTCATAGCATACATACAACCAAGCCAATCTCCGTCGACCTCCCATAATAAATCGTCCTCTCTTACATAATAGTGCTCAAAGCACATTGCTTGATCTGACTCTTCTGCTCCCGACTCCTACTAACTTGCCAAAAGCTCTCGGTGAAATCAGAACAGTTCATCGCCTTGAGGAACTCTTCATCGTGAGTAATGATGATGAGTTGGAAATTCGACTGGTGACGACGGGCTTGAATGATGGCGTGGAGGGAAGTGGCGAGAGCCTTGATGTTATCAGTGTCGAGATTGGTCGTGGGTTCATCAAGTGCGATGACCTGGAAATATAATTAGCTTCGTCGCGAAAAAGAAAGGGAACACTTACACCACAATTAACACCAAAACACTCCGCCAGCGCAAGTCGGATAATAATACTAGCCAAAACCTTTTGACCAGCACTGCATCGTCCTCGCATATCCATCTCCACATCCCCCTTGACCATGACAACACGATAGTTGTAGCTTCGCTTCAAGGTCAGATTCTCATTCTCCGACTTGATCATGATGGTATCGACATCGGTGCCTTGGTAAGTACGTTGCCAAAGCTCGCCCGCAATCTGATTAATCTCCTCCATCTTGAGGGAGTGATACTTCATAATGGCAGTCTCTAAAGCCTCACTGTACTTGGCCATGTCATCCACTGCAGCCTTTGTAAGCTCCGCTTTGACATGAGCTTCTCGGAATTGCTCATTACTGTTGCTGTAATATTTATCCCATTCCTCAATCAACCGTAACAGCTCTTGGTCCTTGGCGTTCATTTCACCACTCATGGGACCTCTCCGGGCCACCAAATCTTGATGATCCTTGGCAGCCTCATCTGCTTCGGCTTGGAGTTGCTCATAATCATCCTCGACATTCTTTGACTTCAACTCAGCAATTTCGCGTTCAAGTTGCTTAAGTTCTTTCAGACCGTTTCGATAGCGAATATTTTCAATAATGCTCTTGCGATTGCTCTCGCTGTCAGTAGTCTGTTGCTGAATGGCGTTGCCTTTCTTGGTAATCTCCTGTTGCTCAGCCATGTAATCTTGCTTCTGTTGCTCGATTCGTGTAATTGCACGCTCACAAGAAGCCAGCTTTCCTGGTCCATCATTCTCGAGGTATTGATTGATGCTGTCATCGATCAATTTGAATTTGTGGACACTGTTAGCAACGTCGTTCTTATCAGTCTGAACCTGCTTTTCCTTGGCACGACCCCGACTTTGAACATCCTCGTACGAAGCCTTGGCCTTTGCAACTTCTGGAGCGAGAGACTCGAGTTCGGCGTCGGCTGCTTGCATTGATTCACGAAGCTTCGCAGTGCTATTCCGAAGATCCTTGATTTCATCAGATAGTAACTGCTTCTTTTCCAATTGGTACTTGGCAGAACTGAGCTTCTGGGAGATTTCGCCTTCCTCCTTCTCCAAGAGATTGATGGAGGAGCCTGCTTGCTTCTCATCGCTTCGTAGCTTATTGAGTTTAGAGTCGAGTGTTCGGATGCTCTCCTCACAAGCCGTGCTTTGTTGATCAAGTTCTTCAGTGTTGAGAGAACTGCCTGACATCTTTTGCTGAGATGAAAGTCGTGTAATGTCAGCTTCATACTTGTCAATATCGTTCTTGTACTGCATGATGGCGCCAACGGGTTTGACAAGACTATCGAGGTCGTGCTGACTGGACACGGCATCTGCAACCACAATATCTTGCTCTTCCAAACTTTCGACGAGCAATTTCTTTTCCGACTCGATCTTCTTGACATCCTTTTGCAGTAACGGAATATCAACCTCGGAGAGTGTCTTGTAGGAGTCATATTGCTGGCGAGCTGCGTTTGCCGTCTTAAGGTCTTCTTCATATTCATCAAGCTGGGTCTGCAAGTTCTGATGTGTCACCTCTAGGAGGCGTTTCTCGATGAGCTGAAGTGCCTTTGACTTTTCTGGGCTGTTGGCAAATGATCGTTCGCACAACAAGCAGGAGTTGCGGTTCTCGATGCATTTCTTTCCATTGGTAAAGAATTTTGCCGATATTCCTTGACTTTCAAGTGATGCTTGAGCTTCATTTCGTAGTGACTCGAGATCTGCAAGTTCTCTGGGATACTCGTCAATGCTCTCGATAGGGGTACCCTCCTCGTCGCCTCTGGTGATAGACTTCATTACCACATCTGAGAATCTACGCATATCATCCTTCTTGCGCCTAAGGTTATCGCGAACTGTCTTGAGCTTGTAATCAAGGCCATTCAACTCCCGACTCAGCTCCTCCTGCTTCTTCTTGGCATCAGAAACAACACTGGCGCGCTTGCTTGCAGCTTCCTCAAACTTTTCTTCCAAAGAATCGAGGGTCCAGTTGGATCCAATTACTGCAGATAACTGGTCGTGGTAGGTGGATTGCATGGTGTCGAGACGCGCTTGTCGATCCTTTGCTTCCTTCTTGACGAGTTGGAATTGGGCTTGGGCTTCTGCGAGCTTGTTGCTTGAAATGAGCTCCGTTCTCAATCTCGCGGATTCTGCACCGAGTTCACGTCGTTCGCTTTCTGCCTTCCTAATATTGTTGTCCCAATCCGCAGCTTCATAATCAGAGCGCAAAGACTCCAAACGTTCCTTGATGTCACGGTAAGAAGACTCCAGGGCAGCGTTTGTTCCTTCATCCATGGCAATGGACTTGATCTTTTGCTGATTAGATGTGACCTTCTTCTCGTTGCTGGCGATGGCTTGTCGAGCACTTGTCTTCTCGCCGGTTCGAGAAGCTCGCTTGGTTTCGAGGTTGGTGAGAACGTCTTGTTTCGCCTGAAGCTCCTCGTCCATCTGCTTTCGAATCTTCTCCAACTCACGGTCCTTCTCACGAGAAATTCTCTGGATCTTGGCAACAAACTCTCTAACTTGGCCATCATCAAGATCTCCATCAAATCCTCGCATGGAATGCTGGCGTGCTGAGGTTCTGACGAGTTGAAGTCGCGACTCAACTTGTCGTTCATAGTTTTCCTTCTCAGCTATGAATTGTCCCTTTTCGGATTGTTTCTGCGACAATTGCTTCTCAGTTTCCTCAATCGCAGCGCCGACTTCCTTGTGTTGACTTCGATAGTTTGCGATTTCTCGTTCGAACTCTGCCATTCGTTCTTCGTATTTCGCAAGTGTCTGCTCGAGCCATTCGTCTGATTCGGTATGCTCCGTCATGCTGGCTTTCAATTCATCGACGTTGCCTTTGCGAAACTGTGCTTGTTGGGATATGTTGGTGAGGTGATTAACATGGCGCGCAGCGTTCGTGGCATATTCTAGCTTTTGCGTCGCATCATGAGAAGCAGTTTCGATTTGTGCGTTCAGATCAGCCATCTGAACGCGGAGGGCCTCGATTTCGTCTCCAAGCTGTGTAGATCTTGCCTGATTTCTGTCGGCTCTGGCTTTGTCTTCCTTGAGATGCTCCTCATCAACTCGGAGTTTCTTCAAGTCTTCGGCCTGAGATTTCCGAAGTTTCTTCAGGTTTTCGAGCGCATTGGAGTATTTCTGGGCCTCGAAAATCTTATCGAATTGTTTCTTCAGAATGAGAGGCTCGCTCATGGGCCAGAGAGAGTCATCTTGATGACAGAAGATGACATTTTCGAGGACGGCGGACGACACTCCCAGGTATTTTGGAATGAGCTCATCCCTGGGTTTTCTAGTTAGCCAGATCAATACAAAGGCATTTCTTGTTTCATGTATCAGGGCATGGTGGCGATTCTCGTTAGTGAACAATGATAAGGATTGAATAATTGGACATACATTTCTGCAACACGCTTTGAAAGGTTGGTTCGCTCGGTTCCTCTCATCATCATCAGGTTGCAATCAAGAGTCTTAGTTTTTCTCGAGCCATTCTTCGCAACTGTGAGTTGGATAGATCTTGTGATGACCAATTTCGACTTTTTGGCATCTCTGAATTGGAGCTTGACTTGTGCCAAAACTTCCTTCTCTCCAGCGAGCTGCCTCAATGTTAGCCCAGTCCACAGCATCCCTTTATAATTTTTTCCTACCTTGGCATCATGTACAAAGGCACCATTGGTCTTTGCACCCGGAGGTAATTCACCAGCGGTGGCATATTTGAGGCATTCGATAATCGACTAACAGAGGTTAACTTGTGGTCAAGCTGTCGTGAGGGGAGGGGCGTGGAAGGTGGAAGGCATACCGTCTTACCAGAGCCGTTGTATCCAACAATCAGAGTCAGTGGCGCATGGAACTGGATGATCTCGGGGATTTGGTTGCTGAAGGATCGAACACTAGAGAAGAAATAGTCAGTCGTTTGTAGCGTGGAGACGGCAACACCCACGCCCAACTTGCTTACCCCAGAATCTGCAACTTCTCTATCTGAGCTGCAAGAGCAGTCTCAATGTCAGTGTCATATTCTATCTCGGGAGAGCTCTCTGGTTTTTTTCTTACACCTGGGCAGCAGTTAGTATGGTCGCGATGTGTTGATAGGAGGCATCCGTCTGCTTACATCTTGTCTTCTGCCTAAAGAGGCACCGTCTCATGCCCTGGGGGCTTCGCCGATGTAAATGAGTATGACAAGAGGGTAATAGAAAGTATGAAGGGGTGGATGGTGGGTGGTGGGTGTTGGGTGTTGGTGGAAGAGAGTGGTGTTGTAGGGAAGGAAATGGTGGAGGGGAGATGTTGATGGTCAGGTTGCTCAAATCCTCCAAGGTTTCGGGGTGACGCGCTTCTTGACGGGTCATCACGTGAGCGGAAAAGTGGAGAATTGGGCAGAAAGCTACGAGACGAATCCAATTCACCTGGGATAAGTAAATAGACCTATCTAAGACTGCGACGTCTACCACACAACACAAGACTGCATTACAAGTTGTTATTAGAATTCATGCGCGTGTACTGGTATTTTTCTTTTGTTTCTACGAATTGTTCACGTCGAATGATTCGAGTTTGCAGGGCCGCTATTACTGCTTCCGCGAGCCACAACTTTTGCATCTTTAGCTGGGAAGCCTGTGGAGTCTCTGGTGGTGGTGGCGACAGCGGGGAAGCAAGAAAAGCCAGCCTAAAGACACTAAAAATGCATGTAGCCGTAACTCTCCTGTAGCGTGCTCGGCGCCCATCACACTGAGCCATACCATAACAAGCGGAATTGCATATTCTTGTACTCCCAACACTGCATTGCCGGGTCGCTCCTTCCCTCACCGGTTGGCTGGAATTGATTGACTGTGACACCAAGTGACTGCTCAGATTCGGGACCAACCCCCAGACTCCAGGCTCAAGGCCCAAACGTGCTGGGCAATGCTGGAATGGGAGTTAGTAGTTTGTGTTGTGTAGCTTGACTATTCTATTGCCACGATGTCTTCCAGACCTCCTCCTCCTCCTCCTCCTCCCCTCATCGACATCGACATGGACATGAACGATTCCAGTCACAGTATGAGCCTCTCCAACAATCCCCTCTTCTATGGCAGCACCGAGGACCTTCCAGGGTCCCTAGCTGCCTCGCAGGTATGTCTGAAGCCTCGCACCCCTCCCTCCTCGCTTCCTTCTGCCTCCCAACACTGCAGTTCCCCTCAATTCAACACTGAGACATTCACTGACTGCTCCCTCCCTCCCCTCCCAGGGCGCTTCCAACGGCCATGATACCTCGATGACGGGCATGCTCGAAGAGAGCCTGCTGGATGCCTTCGATGGCCTGCCTCTAGAGGGCATGACACTGGATGTCAACCTCGATAATCCCGCTACACAAAAGCCATACACCTCGCACAACCCCACCATACCACCGGATGATACGGATCAGCAAGACGAGAACGACCTCGAGAACGACCTCGACAACGACCTCGACAACGACCCCAACAAGGCAGATGGAAGTCCCGGCGAGAAACAGCTAGCTGTGGCAGGTGCCGGGCCCTTGCCTACAGGCCCTCCATTTGGTGCACAATCCAGCCTCGGGGCTAGTAGCACACTGACGGAATTCACGAAGCGGAGGAACTGGTCACAGAGAGTGGTGGAGGAGTTGAAGGACTTGCTCCATATCTTGACGCCAGATGGTCGGATTCTCTATCTTTCTCCTAGTGGGGTTCAATTGACGGGATATCCTACGAAAGAGTTGGTGGGGAAATTCATTGTCGATTATATACACCCGGATGATAGTGGCATCTTCGTTCGTGAGTTCAACGAGTCAATTGCGAGTGGAAATCCTCTTCGATTCTTCTATCGTTTCCGAAAGAAAGATGGCACATACACTATCTTCGAATCCCATGGACATCCTCATCTCACATCAGAAGCCGCCACGTTTGGACCAGCGAGTGCAGCTGGCTTTTGCAAAGGATTCTTCATGATGGCACGACCATACCCTGCCAAAAACGCAGCACTCCTCGATTCCTTCCTCGAACACAAGATTGAAAATGCCCGTCTAACCAGACGCATTGAAGATTTGAAGAGGGAAGAAGCAGAAGAATTAGATGGTTCCCAACAATCATACAGCAAGAAAGATGGACAAACAGACAACAACGCATCCGAAGAAACCGACACAGCAGCAGGAACCTCAACAACCTCCGTCCCAGCCCACCCCTCAAATCCAGATGTATTGGCCATGCCACCACCCGCAAAACCAACAGGCCTAAACATAGCCTTAACCCGTCAAAATTTGGAAGACGCCAACGCAAGCAGCAAACCCGACTCCATGAGCGACAAAATGGCGCGATACGAAGGCGCAACCCACATCGAGACCATCGAGATGCTCACCGGCTTGCGCTACCAAGACGGCGAGAGAAGTCAGGGTATCAGCACTGGGGATCAGAGTCCGGCTCTTATAAGGGGCGATGCGGGGATTGCTATTGCGGCTGATAAGGAGGCTAGGGCCAATGATAAGAGGAAGAAGATTAAGCTGCCGGATGAATATGTTTGTACTGATTGTGGTGAGTTTTGATATATCCCTTTATTTTGTTTTTGTTGTTTTATTGGATGGGAGCTGGACTGACATGAGTGATAGGTACCCTCGATTCTCCCGAATGGCGGAAGGGACCTAGTGGGCCGAAAACGCTTTGTAATGCTTGTGGATTGAGATGGGCTAAGAAGGAGAAGAAGGGAAAACCGGGAGCTCCGCAACCTGCTGCGATGGGCGCTGGGAATGGAAGTAGTTGAATTTCGATAGCTTCCCACAATTTTTTTTCTCGGGCAGCAGTCTGTTATGATGGCGGCGTATGGGTTTGGCAATGGAAGGCGCTATCAGGCTGGTTTCGTTCTCAGGGATCTTTCTTTTCAGAGGTGGTGTTTAGAAGGGACAATTTCTCTATACCCGGATCGGATGTAATTTGGATCTTTTTGAGGGGTGATGAATGTTTTACCTTTTTTTAAAAATTAAAACAAACTGTCCTATTGGTGCAGAAAATTGGAGGGGTTTTGAGTATTTGCTGGTTTTCTGACCTTGGAGTGAAGCTTCAGGGGAATAGAAGTTGCTAGGTAGGCAGCTTTACATGTTATTGAAACCAGGGTTCCTCTTGTGTTTCTTTGCTCTTCATTTGGAAGTCATGTATCTCAAGTGGGGTTTCATTTCAAGGTTTCGTTTATGGTCCTTTTTTTAGATGAGAGTATTTGATCTCTTAAACTTGATGTTGGGCTATTCGTTGGCTTACTTATGGGTTACTCGCGGCTTACTTATGATCACTGGTGACTTACTCGTAGCTTACTCGTTGTTCAATAGCTCTCTCGTCATTTTTCCTCTCATTAACCTTTGAACTTTTATTAGCTTACTAGTGGTTTACTAGCTTACCTATGGTTTGCTCAACGTTTGCTGGCTTATATACTACTCTTCTTTTCTAGTTGTAGTATAAAAAAGGGGCTAAGAAGAGAAGAAAAGTAGATACTACTCTAATTAGAGTACTTTGTCTACTACTTAAGTAGCTTAAAGACCTCGGGTTACGAGCCTAAGTTTTAAGTTAAGTTGTATTTGTTTAAGCTTAGACAAGAGAGTATTATTTAAGTAGTTAAGAATCAACTACTCTACTCTCTTCTACTCTACTTTACTTAAACTACTTTGAGCAGTAGTCGAGTGGTTGAGTAGTTTTTTTTTTCTATTGCATCAGTTAGTCCTGCGGAACTAAGAATGCATTCTCTTCGCGGCCACTTGGGCTTAATATATGCAAATTGAAGTCTCTCCAAGAAGTTTGTATTCTTGTATTATCACGATAAGAACATGGAGGTATTCCTTTCTGTATTATGATATTACTTTATATTTTCAAATCCAAGTACAAACAGAAAATAATCAGAAAACACCCAAACTCCAGATATCCATCATGAAAGAGCAGTTACAATTCATCCATCTTATGCCCAGTTAAAGTAATTCACGACATTCGCAGCCATCGCAGTACCCTTCTCGGCCATTGTGGCAACGAGGTCCGGTTTATACTTTTGGCCTGCCACCGCAAACGCGCCCACAGCACCTGTTATCTGGAGCGTCTTCATAACTGTCCTAGCAGTTTTCTCCTCATTATCTTCCTTCTGGAATTTGCTCACATATTCCGAAAGTGGCACCTTTGGTTTAAGGAACTCTCCGGGATCAGCCTTCACGCGGTCGTAATAACAAAGCATCAAAGGCATTTGAATCTGAATTTCTCGCGATCCTCGTTTTTGCCAGTGTGGAATATCATTGCCGTCGTCTTTATAACTTCCCGCTTTGAAACGATTGATCAAGGGCCAGATGGCGATTTTGACTTTGGCGCGGAAGATGTTGGCTGCTATGTCTGGGTGGTTAGCCTTCAACTTTTCATGCTTCTCGACGGCTTGTCTTCCTGCTGCAGAGGCGACGGTTCCGGCGTCGAGGTAGTTTCGCACTTCATTATCGGCGGCTTTCAACTCTTTCTTGTAATTTTCGTAAGTGCTGATGTGGATTTGCATCTGCGTGTCTTTGCTTTTCTCCCAAGAGTTTTTGTCAACGTTTGTGTGTTCCTTTGAGTTGAAGGGCTCGCCGGGGCGGAGTTCTTGCCAATGGAAGATTGTGGGAGACAGGCGGACGCAGAGGGAGAGGTAAGCCGCGTCGGAGATGATGTCGTGAAGTTCTTGGTAAAGGAGTGTAGAGGTGGGGAGTTCCATGCCGTTTTTTGCGGGAAGGCTGTAGAGGAGGTCGATTAGGGGTTTGAGGAGCTGGAAGACTTGGGCTGTTTGGATTGCTACTTTGGGGTAGAACTCTTCGGTTACAGGGCGGCCGGCTATGATTGATCGTGCTTGCTTGGAGCGGATTTCTTGTCGTTGGAATCCTGTGGGTGTGTCAGTAAGTTCTCGCTTCTTTTCCATCTCACTTCAAGCGAGGTTGATAAGCTAACCTTCACGTTTAAACATCGCCCTCTCAATCGCAAACATCAATTCCTTCTCCTGCTTGTTGCCTCCAAACAAACCCTCATCGAAAATCTTTATCTTAATGATCTTCGTCAAAACAGCAGCAATAAGCCATTTCCTACTAGTCCCATTCAAAATCATCTCATCCCAACCGCCAACAACCGGATCTGCCTCCGCAACCATATCTGCCCATTCATAAAACTCCTTCATCTCTCCACTCCAAGGGCTTCCATCAATTAGGTCTAGCTCTAGCCATTCGGGGTCATCCAAATTTGGGTCTCCAAAGTAGGTGTCTGTCCAGACGCGGATGTGTTGGTGGAGATTGTAGAATTGGTCGATGAAAAATTGGTCGTCTCTGTCTTCTATGGGATGGGGTTCGTAGATTATCCGTACTGGTTCTGGAATATTTGTGCTGAAATCTATTTCCTGGGTTGGGTGGTTAGTGTATTTGTGTGGATTTTTGCCTCCCTTTTTGTCTTTGGGAGTTTGTTTCTTGATGAGGCTTTTGTTTGGCTGTTTAGATGTTAGTTGTTTTTTGCTTCTTCTTCCCGAACTTTTCTCCCAAGAATATCCAAAACATTGCTTCTCGCCAAACGGAATAGGAACATGAGGAAGATTGTACTTTCGATTGCCAAAGACAAGAGTTCAAGTCATTACTAAGGAACCCCGAAAAGCAGTGCAAAGGGGTCCATAAATAAAAACCCAAAGTCTTCCAAAGCCTTCCATCATCTTCCAAACACAAAAGAAAAAAGCACAAGAAAGAGAAGAGAGAGAAACATACCTCCAGCACAAGTCCCATACTAGCAGTAAAAATCTGATTAAATGCCTTCTGCTTCTCATAACTACTCTTCCTCTTCTTAACCACCTTACCAGCATTGGATAATTGGCTAAGAGCCTTTAACGCATTATTTTGAATCTGTACCGCCCTCCTGTTTGTATCTAAGGGTTGCCTCTTGGAACTCCTTGTCTTTGTAATAGGCGATCCCGTATTCACTCCTTCGGGAGCCTGATTCTCAACACCCCGACTCGTTAGGACATTGTATGCACCGGAGATCACACCAGCAGAGGGCTTTTTAGAGCCGCTAGGTGGGGAAGTTTTGCTTGTGTTACTGGATCTTTTCAATCCGGCGGAGTTTCTTCTGCTTGATGAGGTGCTAGAGTGTCTTGAGCGTAGCGAGACTTTTTGAATTGGTGATCTACTGGGACCTCTTGTGCTTGCTTGTGAGGGACGGCGGGGAGGTAGTACATCAGTTCCGGAGTCGTCGGTTACTCCGGAGTCGGTGGGTACATCGACAAATTTCACTCCTTTCTTGGGAGATTTCTGGGGAGATTTCTTCTTGGGGGATTTCTGCTTGGGGGACAAGTAGTGCCCTGAGCCCAATGTTTGTCCCCGTGTCGTGCGTATTTGGGAGGGTCGGGATCCGGGATTTTTGAGATGCGTACGAGGAGTGACGACGTTTCTTGCATTTATTCCTGTTCCCGAGCCTGTATCGCCTGTTTCGGTATCCGTGTTCAAGGGAGTGATGTCTCCCAAGATTCTTGTTCGCGACATGGTTGCTGGTTTCTCTACTGGCGGTAGTGTGGATTCGATAAAAAGAAACGCAATTGCGATTGCGACAGTCATAATGGGGTTTTTCGCGATGGGGGGTGTTGAAGGGGGCTGGGGATCAACAAAGAGAGGGGTGGGTTTACATTCCAGACTACGGAAACAAGGAATGAAAGCAGCGATCGATTAGGCGAGTCGATAGGAAAACGGAATGAGGTGCGCTGTTCAAGATGGAAACAATGTGAACAAAGGATGGAAGAAATTTATTACAACCGGTTTCAAACTATCATACTGAATGCGAAGTTTGGCACGAACAGCAAAATGAGGGGACAACAGGGGATACTCGCTTAGTGGATGCGTTCGGGTTATCCGCAAAAGGGATGAGTTATAGTACTACTACCTTGAATAGAACCCTGGTTTTTTATCACATTAGGACATTTTCCTTTAAGATACATCGTTAATTATGTATTCTCTAGCCGCATACTCAGATCCTTTCCTTTCGTAGTCTTCAGTGAAAGAGCGTATTTTATAAGTATCAGGCACGACCCATGAACACTGAGAATATCCCAAGTTCCTAACTTTTCTGTATCTGCGTTCTGTAGAAGAGTTGGGTCTCCGTAGAATTCTAACTGATCATCCGTACGGGATATCGTTCCTTACCACGGACAGATGTTGAAATCTGTCAACCTATTCCTCCCGTAGTCTCTTGACCGACCCTGACTAAGCTATCCACAAGTATGGGTACTATTTTACCCCACACCTCTGTAACCAGTTGGGGCATCGATCTAATGAGTAGCCTCGCTTACGTTTTCTAATAAATTGCGTTGTGATTTTCCTTCCCTGGCAGCGGCTTAGTGGTTTGACCTCGCGATTGGGTCCATCTTTGAATCAGGATGTGTTCGTTTGATATGTCTCTTCGCGTTGTCAATTCGCCCAAAAGGCGGGTTACGACCGTCTAACCCATACAAACACGCGTCGTAGGGACAGTAGTATACAGTCGCTTCTTGCTCAAGTCCATGGGATCTTACGTGGCGTGTGAGATCTCTGGATGTTGCTGCTGAGTGATGGCAATGAGGGCAAAGATGAGGTTTAATATGTGTGTCAAGATGTTTGCTTCAGAGCAAGTCAGCGTTTAATATTGTATTAAGAGTGCTTTGCTTACCGTAGGAGAGCCGAAGTCCCGGTAGTCTTGGAACAACTAGACCATTGGCACATCAACTGGGATTTTGAATGGGCGCCAAGATGATTCCTGATAGCAAGATATTAGTATGATTTTACAATTTTTAACGCTAAGGTCATACCTCAGTTGTAACACGTCCACCAAGAAGTCAGAACAGCTTCCCCAAAGGCACCGTCGTTCGTTCGCAATTTTGTTTCCCTTAGAATCGGAACCGGGGTTTTGAAGTGATATGCTCGACGATTTTCTTTTCAATGGAGGTGGACTGGAATCGAACTCCGTCCTTTGTGGCGATACAGAGACTGAAGTCTGACTTAAAATGGGTGTTTCTGATCTCTTCGGGGATATTGTCAACAAGTGGGCAGACGTCGTCCTAAGAAAGTTCACAGTATCATGTTCTGTATTGACCTCAAATGGACCATCTTGGTGGTGATTCTCAACCATATTTTGAGAGTTGTTTTGGGAGACTGTCAATGCGGTGGTTCCTCCAATGTTCAAGAGAAAACAACTTGGATGAAGACCGAATCAATCAACGACGCTCTTATGTCGTGGCTGGAAATCATCTGTCGGGAGAGGTTGTTGAGAATTCGAGCCAGTTATAATATCATCTGAACCCACATTAAGTGGCCAGTCATCTTGAGAGAACACAGGAAAATCGGGGAAATCAAAATATTTGTTTGAGGGAGAATCCAGGGAAGGAAAAATATCCTGGACAGCGCAAAATTCGAAAAGGTTCGCAAGGCTACCATCGTTAACTACCAAATCCAAATCATCGTTTACGTTGATAACGCTCTGGCCGGGCTAAAAAACCCGACCGGGCGAGTATGAAGAAGAAGGTTACCAATCCTCGGCGAGGGTTGGTGTTGAGAAGTGGTACTGATTGCGTTCTCAAGAAAGGTGTTGAATTGGAGAAGAGTTATAGAGGGCTTATATGTGGGAGAGCGGAAGGCCTCCGAGCTCAAGCTGGAGGCCCGCCGTTCTCTGAGGCTAACTGAAAAATGATCACGCGGTTACACAAAAGTTGCTCTGCCATCACGTGTGAATGAACTGAAATGAAAGTAAAAACAGTTATTTTATTCCTGTTGTTCCAACAGTCTAGAACAATTCACGGTAATTGACGTAGAGAGTTGGAATAACCAAACATATTGTTCCGAGTCATTTGGGTAAATATTCTAAATTATCCTAAGCATTTAGGAGAATTATCTTGAATTGCCCAAGAGACATAGGACAACGAGAGAACGAGGCAGGTGCGACCCTGAAGTCTGCTTTTATTTATCTATTGCGAGTCTTCTAAACAATCTTGGATAACAACAGCGACTTTCGAAGAAAAGTTAGACTAGCAATACAAAGAGCCTTGGGAGCAATGGCCGAATGGTTCTAAAAGTGAGAAAACAATGAAACACTTAAGAATCTATCAAGGGAGCGAATGACAACTGTTCTTCTAAGTTCATATCTCGATTATCTCCAAGACAGTTTATTCCAACATAATCCAGGTGATCCTTACTCCGTATCCAATCTTCTCAATATACATTTTCGGTTGTGGAATCTTTGAATGGGATACATTATCATACCCCCAGCAGCCACAACATAGGCCGCATCCGTGAACCCCTTTCCCTCGTCACCTGTTGCAAATGAACGCCAAAAACCGATTGCGACACTCGCTAAAGGAATAAAAATCCAAAACAAGACGAGAATCCCACATGTTCGACAGGTTTGTGGTGGTATGGTGTTTGGAAGGCAATCTATGGTAGTGATTCCATTGTGGAAGGATCCTCCCAGCGTTGAATTTGGGTTCTGTTGAGCAACTCCTTGCTGTGATGGTGTTGAAGGCCGCGGACTTCGTCTCCCCCTTCTACGATTCGAAACCCGCAGTTTTCCTAGTGTCTCCCTTTCTTCCTTTATAGAATAAGTAAAGCATGGGCTTAGCAACTTTAGTAGCTTAGCGTACCTCTGATAATCGCCGTGGAACCATGAATTCGAAATAATCAAGAAGCAACTGGATAACAATCAGCATTTTCTCTCTGGATACTTGGATACTACTGACCGTGACACCAAAATCATAGTCCCCGAATGTCTCGGTGAGAAAACTGTCGATACTCTCTTTGGATAAACGGTAAGATGAATACGAATCCAGAAGCCAAGACTGGACACCACTGTCGCGACTGCCTTCTTCATTTATTGTCACTTGAGACGGTGAGGGCTGTTGGGATGAAGCATTTAAATGGTCATTTGAGATGGTCTGCAATTCCATGATTCGCGGAGGGCTTTATGAGTGCTCTCAAAGCTTCAATTTTGTTTTTGGCAGCGGTAGTTTGAACTGAGGTGGCTGAGTTTTTGTCACAAAAAAACAAAAACAAAACACGTGATTGCATTCTAATTTCCTTTCCGCCTGTCGAGCCATATATTAATAGGACTACTCTGCTACACTTCTCAAATGAAAAATTTCCGGATTTAGCGAATTGATGAAGATTGATAGACCCTCATAACCTAGCCTGCTCCTTCCACTCTACCCAATCCACACAGTCGATAATGCTTTCTCTGGATTGGGAGTATTTGATAGTCCCAACAGCTACGAAATAACCCGCAATTGTGAAGCCTTTCCCCTCATCTCCTTTTGCAAAAGAGAGCCATAAACCAACCCCGAGACTTCCTATAGCAATCCCAATCGAAGAACTGTTGATAATTTTACACTTACGACAGGTTCGAGATGGCATAGGCTCAGGTATGAATTGATGTTGTGTTGTTTCATTATCTGTATTCAATGGCGTACGAGTTAAAGTTTGACTGTATGGTGGTGGTGGTGATCGAGGTGATCGAGGTGATCAGGTCGTGGTGGTGGTCGTGGTCGTGAGGGTCTGGCTGGGCTTATAGAGGCTCCCATGTTCAGATGGACTCCTAGCAGGAGCAGCGTTGCAATTAAATGATTTTCCTCCGATTCTTAGGCTGCTGCGAAAAGATCTTCGCTCGCAAAGGCTTTACATGCGAAATCCTCTTGGTTCTCACATCCGGCGAGGCTGAGCTGAAAAAAGCAAGGCGCAAGAGACAGTAAAAGCGGCCAGAGTGTCAACGAAATAGGATAATTGAAAGTGATTTTTCCACATAGGTTAATATTCTAAAATATTATGAACTTTTGAGATAATCGTTTGAATAGCGAGAGTAGAAAAGTAAGAGCCAACTGCTCTGTTCACTGAAAGCTGAATCGGAATTCGAAGCCATGAGCCACCACGACCAATGACATTGGTCGCTTCTATATTCACATTGTTGGGCAAACCGAGGGAAATTAATATAGGTGTATACTTCAAGTTTATGAAAAAAATGACCAAAGAAACAAGTGAAAGCAGAGAAACAGATTTCAATAAAAGTACTATGTGCCTCAATATAAAGACGATCAGGGTTTAAATGTTTCGGGGAAAATGCCTACCTAAAAAAAGGATTTTGTCGAGATCACATCATCAAGATTATGAGACTCACTTCTCTACTCACCTGTCGCATTGGAGATCTAGTATTGATATTAGGGAACAAAATGACCGTTGTTCTATGGTATCTCCACCCTTCCACACTTCAACCTTTCCCAACAAGGCATTTTGCTTATTTCCCCACGCGTACCTCAAATACCTTCCTTTCCCCAAAACATCATAACCTAGCCTTCTCCCTCTCACTACTACACACAAAATCAGCCTCTCTCTTCCTCACATCCCCTCCTAGAAAAAAGTGAAAGAGGAAAAAGACAAACCTTACAAATGCGCCACACATTCAATCTCAACATCCGTCCGGAGAGGTAGTTCAAAAACTGCAACACAGGTTCTAACAGGCTTTGGGTTTGCGGTGAAGACCTTAGCGTAGACCTCGTTCATGGCGGCGAAGTTTTCCATTTTGGTGATGAATACGTTGACTTTTTTGTTTTGTCAGCATGCATCCAATCCAGTTGAAGTTTTGGTGAGGTATGGTAGTGGGAAGTTGATGAGATCGGAATGGAATTGGGATAGTGGGGATTGATGAAGAATGTGAGGCGAGGGAGAGGTAAATTGGGGGAAGGGAAGTAATGGGGTAAGTACCTTTTACGCAATTATCAATTGATGAACCGGCTGCTTCAAGGACTGCGGCGAGGTTTTTGAGGATTTGTTCCTAGGAAGGGATTTAAATTAGCTGGAAACTCTTCAGGTAGCAAAGGAGAAGATAGAGAGAGAGGAATACTAACAGTGCGGGCAGCAACTCCACCTCCGACGATTTCTCCCGTTGCTGGATCAACTATTCGCATCAAAGTCAGCATGTTTCTCTCCAAGAAAAAAGCCAAGAAGAGCCAAAAATGAGACGGCTGATGAAGAAAGCAGGTGTCGAGAAACGCAACATTTTCAGATTTAACACTCCAAGCCACCATCACTACTTGTTCTCTTCCAACCCAAGCAAGAACTAAAAAGGAGAACTCCAGTTCTGACAACAAACTCTTCCTCCTCCCATAACATCATCCCTCCAAGCCACCACTACTTCCCCTTTCACAAGCCCAAATCTCATCTCCCCTTAAGACAAAAACCAAACGACAAAGCAGAAAAGAGAAGAGAAACAGAGAAAAATGACATACCCCCAATACTCCCCGAACAATAAACCATTCCCTGGCATTTGATAGCCTGCGAGAAAAAGGCCAGAGGAGCCGGAGCTTTATCCGTGAGAACAGCTTCTTTTTGAACCATTTTGACTTTCTTTATCCCTCTATTATTCTTCTTTTTCGCTTCGTTCTTTTCGTATTTCGTACAGTGTCGATGATTAAATGAAGGTTGGAAATTGCGTGCGAGTTTCTGAAATGTTGCTCTGGTGAGGTTAAGTTGATGTGTTGTGAAGGTGGGGTTCACGAGAAAGTGGGGTAAGGTGGGATGTTAACACCACGGGTTCCGATGCAGGAAGAGTTGATAAGCAGCAGGCACGAGACAATAGGATGGCGAGGAGGTTACCTAGGTAGGGAGATATTAATGGTATGTTACATAGGAGAGATACCTATGGATACCGGGTCATTTCAGTACACGACCTTTACTCTACGAGTGAGCCAACTGGGGAGGTCAAACGTAATTTCTGGACTTGGGAGAATATTACTTTGAAAGATTTGAGAGGAAAATATTCATACACCCTTCAGAAGAAAACCTCTCTACCACCCAGCTTGCACGAGTGAGAAAAGCAATCCCCAGAAATCACATCTTACTAGGCATCCTCATCCCACCATCAAGTCGGATAACAACCCCATTAAGCATGACATTCTCAATACTATGCCTAACCAACTGTGCAAATTCATGAGGTTGTCCCGGTCGTGCTATCACATACATTCGTTAGCCTTCCACCCTTTCACCATCAACCTAGTACTCAGGAATAAAAAATTCATGGCTTACGTGGAAATTCCATAACCCTCAATAAACTAGCCTTAGCCTTCTCACTCATACTCTCCGTCATCCTAGAATCAAACATACTCGGCGCCACAGTAACAACTCGGATCCCATATCTTGATAAATCTCGTGTGAGTGGCAGAGTTAGGGAGCGGATTGCGCCTTTGGAAGCGGCGTATGCGACTTTCTTTCATTAACATTTTTTATCCATCTTCCATCCTTGGGGAGCAGTTTTGGGAGGGGAACTACCTTGACCGGTTTGACCATCGAAAGCTGCGGAGCTGGAGACCATGATTATTACTCCTCGCTCGTTGTCTGTGTCGAGAGGGTTTGTAAGCGCCATGTAGGGGGCGATTTGACGGATTAGGTCGAGGGTTCCGCGGACGTTGACGTTTAAGACGAAGTCGAGATCTGAGAGGGGGAGAGGTTCCATGTGGCGGTTGAAGATCTGTGAGGAGTTTGTTAGTTGGGGGAGACTTTTGAAAATGCTATCGGGAGGTAAAGGTGTTCTACGTTAAAAAAAGAAGAGGAAGAAAGATATTTGAACACTTATTTTGAATACAAGAGAGAGGAGATATACATAGCTCCTTCTGTATCTTGACAAAACATCTTCTATTTGACATATAAAGATTTGGGTAGCATGGCACGGTGGGGTTTCATTAGTGGCAAGCATATGAAAGCCTGCCCATGGACCCTCCAGAACAAAACAATGCACCAAAAGTTCATGATCGTCGGCTAGAAGGAAGTAAAAATCCAGAAAAGCAATATTGAGTTCCACATGCAACACCACTTGACATATTACAAACATCCCCCACCAACGTCATCACTGAATGACTTCTCAAAAGACAGGCTGAGTACACAGATATATCCTCCAGAAGGAAGAAAACAAATCAGTCCTCAAAAAAGAGACATCTCACCAACCTTTCCAGGATTGCCAACACCAGCAGCAGTAATAACCCCACCAACTTCCTTGCCCGTCTCCTTGACCCACTCCAAAGTTCCCTTGACAGCAGCAGCGATACTCTCCGTCTCAGTCACATCAGTTTCAAAGAATTTGGTCTTTCCACCACCAATTGCTTGTATAACTTCAGCGGCGTGTTCAGGATTCATGTCTAATATGGCGGCATATCCTCCTACTCGGCAGATGTCTTCGACACATGCTCGGCCTAGGCCAGAGGCTCTATAGGATTATCAGTATAGATTTTGAATTGGAGAGATGGATTGGAAGTACCCGCCGGAAACTAGGAAAGTTCGACCCTCGATCTTCATTTTGAATGAAGTTGTGAGAAGTTCACCATTAAGGTTGAATGGTGTTGAGAAGGACTTCTACCATCAAATCAGCCGAGGTGGAAAGATCCCTGTAAGTACCACATCGGACCTTTGTTGCGAATCACTCCGATGTGTGGCTGTGCGGTGGGTCAAGATAAGGAGAGCAAGGCAATCCTAATAACGACATCGTGCATCACAAGAAAAATCAACACCACAACTCACACCCACCAGAGTTGCCATACATACCCAAAACAAAACACCACATACCCCCATACGAGCACAACGAGCAGAGAAGGGGTGATCCGCACGCAAAGATGGTTCGACCAAGAAGGTCGAGCGCGGCAAGCGAAGAGAGTGCCGGCACTCCTCGAGATCAGGTCCGTTGCTGCAAGAGTGAAGCATATAGATAGTGATGCTGACGAGAATCTAGGAGTTGGGGAGTATGTACGATTACCTGGCCAAAATCATATTACTTGGACCCAGTGGAAGTGGAAAGTAAGATGCCCGCCATTTCTTTATTACCTTCTTCACGAGCTTCATACATTATAAACAAACGGAAAACTGACCCGGATATTGTAGGTCTTGCCTCTTACACCGCTTCGTCAAGAACGAATGGCGTGTCCTCTCCTCTCAAACCATCGGCGTCGAATTCGCAAGTAAAATCATAAAAGTCGGTACAGGCGCCCGTCGGAAAAGGATAAAACTCCAAGTACGTCCATTATCTGCGAACCCCTCTTCCCCTCGCAGATAAGTATACCAAACTAACACCTTCAAGCTCTGGGACACAGCAGGCACAGAACGATTCCGATCAGTCTCCCGCTCCTATTACCGCGGGGCAGCAGGCGCCCTCCTAGTCTACGACATAACCTCCCACTCCACATTCACCTCCCTCCCCTCCTTCATGAACGATGCCCGCGCCCTTGCCTCTCCGGACCTCACACTCTTATTAGTAGGCAACAAAGTGGACGCCTGCGAAAACGCGAATCTAATCGATACCTCCGTCCCACCCACCACACCCTCCAGCATATCCAGTAAATCCTCCTCTGCCTTCCCCTTCAACGGTTCCAACTCCGTCTCCTCAACCTCGCCCATGAATCTTGGTTTAGGAACACAGCTTCGAGCTACTGTGGCGGATGGAAGGGAAATCAGTAAAGAAGAAGCTAGTAAATGGGCCAGCTCAAATAATATACCTGTCTCGATGGAGGTTTCCGCTCTCTCGGGGGAAAATGTGGAAGAGGTCTTTGGGAGATTGGCGAGGATGATATTGACGAAGATTGAACTGGGGGAAATTGATCCGGATGATCCGATGAGTGGGATTCAATATGGGGATGGGGGGTGGAGTGGGGAGGGGGATGGAGCGAGTGTGAAGAGTGGTGTTACGGTTGAGGAGGGGAGTGGTGCGAGGAGGAGGAAGAAGAAGAGGGGGTGGGGGATTGGGACGGGGGGGATGAGGGAGTGGGAGGAGGTTTTCACTTTGAGTGGGAGTAATAGGAGGAGAAGAGGGGGGTGTTGTTAATGAGGAGTGGGTATGATTGTTGATATTGGCTTTCGTCTTTTGAGTGCAAGCGGTTGTTTGGTGGTTTTGAGTCCATATTTTGTTGGATCATGGATCATGGCGTCACGGACTTATGGATTCTTTACGGCTGCTTGGCTGGAAGATTTTTAGCGTTTTTATACCATGGTGGTTTTCTGTGGCTCTGGCGAAGAGAGAGGGTCAGTTGATAGGGGGTTATAGATATCGTAGAATACATAATATTGTTTTTCCTACAATTTTGATCTGTTGAGGTACTTCTTTATGCCGTGGGAAATTACGTGATGAATATACGCAGCTATAGAGTAGGTGGTTTGAGTGAGACGAAGTAAGTGAGGCAATGGAAATTTTGTTCTTTGGAGGACCCCAAAGTGTTTTGGAGAAGTTCCGAGTAGAGTTAGAAATTAACAGCATTATAAGGCAACCTTTGGCAAGCGTCACAATTAACTTGGGTCAACAAAACTAGCAATAGATTCATGAGTTTAGAAAATCAACTATGTTCATCGAAATATGTATAAAAAAAAAGCAAACCTACTTACAAAACCATGCATATCCCACTTCGCAACCTATCGCAAAATGAATTCCCCAACTCCTCACCCCCTCAGCTCCCCCCACCATAAGCACCTCACTTCTCATTCGGACCCTTGATCAAAACCTTGATGCCCTTTCCTTCCTTAACATCTTTGAAAGCCTGCTCGGCATTCTTGAAATCAACGGTGCCAGTAACCAACTTCTTCACATCCACCTTCCCACTAGCCACCAACTCAACAGCCAAACTATAATCCCCACTCCCATACCTAAAACTCCCTTTCACAGTGATTTCCTTGGTACAAAGTGCCATAATCGGAAAGTTGATATCGGGTTTTCCCATTCCACCTTGGACGTAGACACCACCGCGACGCACAACGTGGATGGAGGTCTGGATACTGGGTTCGGCGCCTGAGGCATCGATGACTGCATCCGCGCCCCCTTGGTCGATCGAGCATGAGGAGAGGAGAGCAGTGGCGTTTTCCGAGGCGGGGACTCGGGAGGGTGTGAATGTATGTGTAGCTGCGAATTCTTTGGCGAATTCTAGACGGGCAGGTTGGATATCGACAGCCACGACTTTACTTGCCCCATACGCTTTCGCGACTGCGCAACATAATAAACCAACTGGTCCAGCGCCCATTACTACAACCGTATTCCCGGGTTTGATCTCGGCTTGCTTTACGATATGGACTGCTACTGCGAGGGGTTCAATCAAAGCTCCTTCTTGGAGGGACACGTGGGAGGGGAGTTTGTAGCAGAAATCCTCGGGGGAAACCCAGAATCCTGTTAATGTCCCGTCGTAGGGGGGTGTGGCGGCAAAGATCATTTTATCGCAGAGATTGTATTTTCCTGAGAGGCAGGGTGTGCAGTGGCGACATGGTGTTCCGGGTTCGAGGGCTACTTTGTCGCCGGGTTTTAGGGTTGTTACTGCGGAGCCGCTGTGGGAGTTTGGATGTCAGTATATGTATGTATATATACTTCTTTGGGGGATATTTGGAGGAGGGGAAGGAGGAGGTGGAGTGGTTTTGGGTTTTTTATTTAAGAGGAGATGGGTACGGACATCTCTGTGACGGTGCCAGAGGATTCATGACCCAATACCATGGGCTTTTCAACGACGAATGTTCCTATCTTGCCTTCGACCCAGTAGTGTACGTCTGAACCACAGATTCCGGTGTAGTTTACTGCTACCAATACATCGTGGGGGTTTTGTATGGTGGGTTTTGGACGCTCGGAGAAGGTGACGTCGAAGGGTTTGTTGAGGATGAAGGAGAGGTTCTGGTTATCATCATTAGATGGTGGGATGGTGGAGTGAGGGGTGAGGGTTAGGTTGGGGAGATACTCACATTTGATTCTGCCATTGTGGATGTGTTCTTATTGTAATTGTTATATATTCGAAAGATCTCAAGTGAGGGAAGAGGTTGTAGATGTTGTAGATGGTAGAAATGTGTTGACGACAAAATTTTTGGTAGGTTTGAGTTAGGAAGTTGTAGCTTGGGTGGTGATGTGATGATTTTCGATGCTAGCTACCCCACTAGAGAGCAGGACCCCGCCATTGAACAGCGGGTAGGTCCGTATTTAACCAGATTTATCCGCTCCAATGAGAATGCTGTTTTGGCCCTCCGATAGCGTTTTTGGACTTCTGGCTGTTTTCAAAAAGAAATACAAAATAAATTCCGACGTGGTGAAAACCTGGGTTTTGGACCCACGGAAGACTGTGGAATTGAAGTGGATTCTCGGGATTCGGGAGAGGGGTGAGCGATGTGTTGGTATATCAATATCCCTCAGTCGCTCTCCTTGGTGTCATTTTACTAGTTTGGACTGTTCATTTTGTGTTAACTCATCATCAGGTAGGCTATACTACTAGATAGTTCTAGACAAGTACAACACAATACAGCAGCATTAGACATGATATTGTCTGGAACAGGAGTACGTGAAGAAATAACCAATGAGAAAACAGGAGTACGTGACATAACAACCGACATGGAAGTTGGCCCTTCTTTGATATTTCTAGTTAGGGTTGAGTAGATTGTTGAAGCGACGCTGATGAATGTGGTACTAAGTAAGGGTGTGTGATGGAGAGAAGCTGTTGCGATGCCTGGACGGGTGACTGTGATGGTTGGGGTTGGGACGAGGATTGTGATGATTGTGATATTTGTTGATGAGGCTGCTGCTGAGGCTGCTGAGATACTTGTGGTTGGTGTGATATAGATGAGGTTTGAGAGGGAAGTATAGGTGGTGGAGATGACGAGATTTGAGAGAGAGAAAGACATGATGGAGATTATTTTAGAGAAAGATCCAAACAGATTGAAAGGTTGATCAAACGAAGCTTTTCAAATGAACAAACGTGGAACTGATATACAAAGCTCCCCCCCCCTCCCGTGACTTGGAGGTTGAGGGATAAAGGGCATAACGCGGGGTAAAGACTGAAACAGCTTTATTATGATGGTGCTGTCATGGTGTTGATGCTTTAGTGTACAACTTTGTTGGGGGAGCTTGAGCATTAATGGAAAATCGCATCGGCCCCGGCCCGATGACCGGCGTGCAAAAAAAATATAAGCATCTTTGGCTCGACTTTTAGATCCTCCTAACATCTAGACCTTATGTCATGTATTTCTAGAGTCCAGTGGCTGATTAAGATTATCCTGCATCTGCCAAAGCCGTCAGCGGAGACGGAAAAATAGTCCTACGAGTCCTTAGTTCCCTCCAAAGTTAGTCTACAACATAACAATTCAAATAGTTGTAACTTTGTTCTATTATTCAATTATCTTTTTGAGATTTATTCTAGATTTCTTTTGATATTTTTCTAATAGCTTTTAGTTGTGCTGTTGGCAATGGAACAAAATTAGACCGTTCTTCCGTCCCCGCAGAGAACGGTCAAGCTGCTCATTTGAAGTAATCCTTCTACCTTCTATTATCCGTGTGTTTGTTGTTGTTATATCTGATGAGTTTATGGTCCTACTTACCAAAATCGTTGTCAATTCTATTCAGTTTGCATATTTCGAAGGGAGCGCGAGAAGTTTCCGTACCGACTTTCTTATTTATCTGAGATGTTTAAAGAATCATTTGCATCACCACTCCTCGCTCAGAAACAGTCTTGATGCCATCTCATCTCATATAAACCATCGATAACCACTTTCACTTCCCCGGTGTTCACTAATTGTATTTCCCGATTGTTCACATCCACTGAAGCGTTAGGTTGATTCACGAGAGCCTTGGGTGGTCGAGAAGGCTGGAGACAACCAATCACAACTTATTCAGCAGCCTCCTTTCCCCTGCAGCGTACCTATCGCATCGCATCTTACTTCTTTGGCGTTTCCCTTGGCCTATTTTATTGGTTCTTAATCTTGGATAATTGGTAATTTCACTCAAGGAACAAGCCGTGATTGGGCACGTGAATCATCACCAACTGAGGCAACCAGGTCAGCACTCTTTTTGGGCTTTTCGCCCAGCGCTGAGCCACTGTGACTGGGAACGAGACGAAAACTCCGGACATTCCATCAATTTCCATTTCTCAACCTCAACCAAAACACCAATCCATCTCCATCTTCACCAAATATACACATCCCAAATTCAACGAGATCACCCATCATGGCGCCAAATCTAAAAACCGCCTTCCTGGAGGCTCGCATGACCAACAAGCCACCATTTACAGTCGAAGTCCCGGGGAGCTCTCCGGTGTCTGGTGAAACCATACCCCGCCGTAGTGTCCGATCCCCAGAAAAGCTTCTAGTTTCCCCCGATGAGGAGAACATCGCTACAGTTTTCGACATCGTCAGGAGTAGTGCCAAGAAGTACGGGGATCGAAAGGCTGTTGGCTCGAGAAAACTCATCAAGAAGCATCATGAAACGAGGAAGGTGAAGAAGATGGTGGATGGGAAGGTGCAGGAGGTGGATAAGATGTGGACTTATTTTGAACTGAGTGGGTATAGTTATTTGAGCTTCAAGGAGTATGAGACTTTGGTTTTGCAGTTGGGGGCGGGGTTGAGGAAGTTGGGACTGAAGGCTGAGGATAGAGTGCATATGTTTGCTTCTACGAGGTGAGTTATTACGACTGAATTTTGAATTTATCTAACAAGAAGGTAGTTCTCACTGGCTTTCGATGGCTCATGGAGTCATGTCTCAGTCGATGGCAATAGTCACGGCATACGATACGCTCGGTGAGGCTGGGCTTCGTTCATCACTAATAGCTACTCGGGCCAAAGCTATCTTCTTGGAACCTCATCTTATCAAAACTTTCATCAATACTTTGAAAGATGCGAAAGATATCCAATTCATCATTTACAACACAGATGCCGAGAACGAAATTGATGAGACTGATCTACAGACGTTGAGAGATTCTCATGATCACCTGACCGTTCTCAGTTACGAGGATTTGAGACAGACGGGTGCAGTAAATCCAGTCAGTGCTGTACCTCCAAAGAGCGAAGACCTGGCTTGTATCATGTATACTTCGGGTTCTGGGGGCACGCCTAAGGGAGTTGAGTTGACACATGCAAATGTTGTTGCAGCTGGTAAGTTTTCCCGATAGATGGATGTGAAGTGGCAACGCTGACCATTTTCTAGTTGCTGGAGCAGACAGCTCGGTGGGAGATTACCTAGGACCTGGAGACTCTCTTTTAACATACTTACCATTAGCACATATTTTCGAATTTGTGTTTGAGAATGCATGTCTTTACTGGGGAGGAACCATGGGTTACGGAAGTATCAGAACACTCTCACAAGCCAATTGCCGGAATTGCAAGGGTGATATCGAGGAGTTCAAACCTACTCTCCTCGTCGGTATCCCAGCAGTCTGGGAACAAGTCAAGAAAGGGATCGTTGCAAGAGTTGAAGGTGGTAGTCCTATTGCTAAGAAGATCTTTTGGGGTGCTTATGCTTTGAAGAAGTAAGTCTTGCAGAATGCATAACAAAAAATGGAAATGCTGATAACTCTAGGTTCCTCATGGCCAACAAACTCCCCGGATCCGCAATTTTGGATATCATCGTGTTTAACAAGGTGAAGGCAGCTACCGGTGGACGCTTGAGATTCTGTATGAACGGCGCTGCACAAGTAGCCCGAGAAACACAACTCTTCATCTCTCTCGCCATAGCCCCCATGATCAACGGCTACGGAATGACCGAAACCTCAGCGTAAATTCTTCCTTGCTCTTCTCTCTCCTTGTCAATCCCTTCCAATTTACTAAAAATTATTACAGAATGGGAGCTCTCTGCAACCCAGGAGCCT
The DNA here is from genome assembly GCA_001414455.1 of Hymenoscyphus fructigenus. NCBI lineage: Eukaryota > Fungi > Ascomycota > Leotiomycetes > Helotiales > Helotiaceae > Hymenoscyphus > Hymenoscyphus fructigenus. The sequence continues at coordinate 7,635 of LKUV01000219.1, read as the reverse complement.
GGACTGTCGACGCACACGGCGACATCCCCGCAACAATCGAGATAAAACTCGTCGACTTCCCTGACGCAGGCTACTACTCCACCAACAAACCCCACGCCCAAGGCGAAATCTGGATTCGAGGTCCCAGTGTCATGAAACGATATTATCAAGACGAGCAACAGACGAAAGATGCGATTGCCGAGGGAGACTGGTTCATGACTGGTGATATTGGGGAGTTTGACAATAATGGTCATTTGAAGGTGATTGATCGGAAGAAGAATCTGGTTAAGACTTTGAATGGGGAGTATATTGCTTTGGAGAAGGTTTGTCTTTCCTCTCCCCTTTCACCATCTCCTGAACGTTGTGGAATCAGGGGGAAGAGTGGGTTTACTAATGATATTCGTGTAATAGCTTGAATCAGTATACCGCTCCGCAACCATCGTAGCAAACCTCTGCGTCTACGCCTCAATCACAGAAACAAACCCGATCGTCATCATCGTCCCCGCCGAACCCGCACTCATCGCTCTCGCCAAATCCCTCGGTGTAGAAGGTCACGGAATCGGTGATCTAGTTCACGATCCCAAGATCCAAGAAGAGGTCTTGAAGCAAGTCCAAGCCATCGGGAAGAAAGCTGGATTGTCTAGTATGGAGATTGTGGTTGGTATTGTGCTTGCTGATGAGGAGTGGACGCCTGTTAATGTGAGTACAATTAGGAGAAGTGAGAGAGACGGATGAGTACTAATGCGATTAATAGGGATTGGTGACTGCGACGAATAAATTGAATCGGAGGGGCATTGTGGAGAAGTATAAGGGTGAGATTGAGAGGGCTTATAAGAAGTAGATCGTATACTTCGTTATGGGATTGTATTTGTTCGTCGCAATAGGAAATCTGGGGTGATATCTTTATTTATTTTCGTTGGCGTCGGTATTTTGAGCGAGTTGAGGGAATTTGACAAGGAACTTTATGGGCAGCGTAGGCTTGGGATCTCGGCGAGATATCATTAATAATTTATTTATACCCTCACATGAATTATTTTCCTATTATTTTGGATGTCTCACTCAGGGGGGTTACCTGTCAATGAACACAGAATCATTGAATTAAGGGTTGCGAGTAAGCTATAAATTGTCGATAAGCTAGTAAGTATTAGGGCCAAAAAGCAATGAGTAAGCCATCATTGACGTAAGTCACGAGAAAGCCGCCAGTGAAGCCGCGAGCAAGCAGGGAGTGAGCCACGGGTGAGCCACGAGTGATCTATGGATTAACCAGTAAGTTGGGGGCCAAAAGGAGAGTTGCGAGTACGTTATCCTTTGAACAACAAGAAATGGCCTCTCGTTTCATTCCCAATGATCCAGAGAATCCGAAATACTGGCAAACATTAAAAACCAGCAAGTATAGCAGAACATAATGCCGCATCAATGGTATTAGGGTATGGCAAGATAAGGTCGCGTCCCTTGAATCCCCCACCATCCACGTCGTCAAAATTCTAGCATGACGCACATGAACATGCAAATTTGACTGAACTAGTCTTTATATACAGTTACTTGACATAACGCTCCTGTGCGAAAAGTAAGACTCGGAAAGGATTACCTTTCGGTAGGAGATGCTGAGAAGTTCCCCATAGTGTTTTAATATACGCTTGCATAATTGAGCGTCCATATTTGGCGACTCGCACGCTTCCGAATGTCATGTTTGCTCCAACATGCTTTTGAAAGCTGAAAACTCGTGGTTGGAGGGAAGTATAGCCGCATGTATGATGTATGACATTGTATACTGGGCATAGAGGGTTGCATTGGAAAAGCCCAGACACACAGCATACAGCAAATCGGATTTGATATTTGTACTTTGATGAATTGCAGGATTGAATGTAGACTTGAAGATCTGGTACAGCCACTCGGACAGGCAGAAAGTCACAAGAAAGTCTCAACGAAGGCAAAAGACCGAGATATAATATGAAAGCAGGTCATCTCCATCTCGTGACGCTCCCACCTACAGCTGATTCAGCTTTCAATTTACAATCTCATAAAGAGAAAAAGCTGCATCAACGGCTCCATCCGATACTCAATTATGGTAAGAGTTCTGATATGTAGAAACACCCCAAAAAATAAAGGAAATAAATTGCACAACAAGTAGTCATCCTCACGTGGACCATCTTCTAAAGAAACCATCCATCAAAAGCGCAACAACATGTTCCGAAGATGAAATCAAACATGAAGAGGATCTCGCAATATGAATAAACAACCTTCAAAATGCACTGACCTTGTTGCTGACGACCTTGGGGATTTAGCCTGCTATGTTGGTAGAGGTTGGCAAGAGAAGTCCGAACTGTCGTGTATATTAAGTTCGTGGGTAGTTTCAGGTAAAAATAGGGGGTCCATTCAGCCTGCTCTTCTGTCCGTATCAGATGATTCAAGTGTAATCTCTGAAAGCATCGTCATCTTGTCTTGATGCTGTTGATGGCAGATCCCTAGATGAAGATGCTGTTCATGATCTAAATTGTTAATATATGAGATGAATTGGGGGCCAAAGTAGTTCGTGTGGTGAATTAACTACTGGGATCGACGTTGAGCATTATATCAATGGTGTGTAGGATTCGCCAAATCATTCGGTGTGTTGGTCAAGCGGTAATATATTCGTAGTGTAGAGTTTGCTGGAACAAAAATGTGGCTGTAAGTGACGAGAAAGATGATGCGAAATATGTCGTTAGTATATCAATACCATGGGGTATGAAAATGAGCTTTTCTAAAATGTACCAAATACAATCCATTGAGTCCCTTTCTATTAGGAAAGAAGATGGGAGAAATGACGAGAGTTGACAGACTTATGTCGTTTTGATAAAAAGCACTGCCGTTAAGCTGTCCGTTACAAAGAGCGGTAAGCGATAACGATTTTAAAATCATCACAAGCAGATGACCGGTTGGATGGAAGTTAATCCGGAGAATTTGGTTCTCCATAGCATAGGAATGCCGGTATCATTCTCGAGAGATACGACCAAGTGAAGTAATTCCCAATCGAGAAGTCCGGAGGCACACCCTCCGTTTCGAGACCCACCAGTATGGGTTCGGATCTCCAACAGGTTCCGTGGATTACCCTCGTATACTGAGCGTGGGACGGCAATGATTTCGTGGGGGTTCTTGATGAGAGTGATGAGTTTTTGGGATTTCCTGATAGAGGATTCTTTTTAAATTCGTTGCCGATTATGACCTTCAGGTTGAAGTTGTGTTGTTTGAGCAGTTGTTTGCACCACGAAGATTCTAGGGCTACTCTAGGGGGTGTCTCTAGTTTTAGCAACAAGTAGCTGCCAGGTTTTGAATTGTCTTCTGGAAGCTCCCTCGTGCTTTCTTCGATGCAAGCTGGGGTCTTTCGGGTATCCGATCGGGTTGTGGCTGCAGTTTCGTGCAGGTACTGCGCTGCTGCGGGTATGCATTTCTTGAAGACCTGGATGTCGGATTGTCAACGTCCCGAAATTCAGATGAACGAGTTGGGCGAATTGGAATTGGGTTTGTGGTCGGGCAATGAAATGGAGGTAGATGCTAATGTCGTCTCGAAGTAGAAGAGGTTGGACCCCTGTGAAGACGGCCAATCAGATTATTGTTTCTTCCTTGCCTTCTTCCAACTTCAATTGAAGTTCTAGCATCGAAATTCACACCAAACTTCGTCATATCCCACGAAGCCCACAATACCCTTCAAAGCAAGCCGAATGCCTCTCTAATGTTGCCTTCGGAACCTCCATGTGCGAAGAAACAGCTGCCGAAGACAATCGCTCCTACCCGATTCGATGGCACTCTCTGCTCGGCAGCTTTCTTGCTCGCACACCACCCCCCTTAGCCCTATCGTTCCTTCTTCCGAGAACAAACATCGTGCCCCGCAATTGAGCATCCCAAAAACCTAGACGACTGTGCCTCCTTGTCGTGGTGTTGTCCAAATCCACCTCTACCCCTCGAATCCATCGAACCCCTCAATTTACGAGGACCATACGTCCACAACTCCCCCCACGCTCACCAACATGCCAATCCACCTCCACACCGACAGATCCAAAGCGGCTCACATTGACCGGGATCAGGGCCAACAATCATAGCGTCGAGCTATGGTTCTGATGTCGATACTGTTCCCTCATCAAATGATTTGAGTTTCTCTTGAATCGATATCCGCATACCCAGATAAAACTAGAAAGGGATCGAAGCCTCTGTGTCGGCTTCCTTCGAATGCGACATCGTGTCCCCGCATCTAGGAAGACATTCATACATGAAACTATATCTTCCGTTAGATCACAAGCTCTTGTCAAATATCCGCTTCTTGAAAGCATCATCCTTGAAAAGAATAATGGCTCCAGGGCAGGGAGCAACATCCTTGGAACGGAACTGACCTGCATCCTTCACTCCCGTCCTTCTTTCCTCTACACCGGAGTATAAATAAGTTTTAAGAAAACGGATGGAAATCGTCATCTCTCCCACACATCATCCTCTCGAACTCTTCACCAAAATGTCAAAACATCTCATCATCCCCGTCAACAAGGGATGGACCTTCAAACAAGGAGACAAGAAGGAAGCCAAATTTCTCCCGGTTGCTCAATTCCCTACGAATATCCATCTCGACCTCATTGCCAACGATATCATTTCTGACCCATTTATGGGAAAGAATGAGAATGATGTTCAATGGGTCGGTGAAGTCCCTTGGGTTTACAAGACTTCCTTCCCATCGCCGACTCTCACGACAGAGGAACGAAGAACTGTGACAGTGGTATTGGCATTTGATGGCCTGGATACCTTTGCCACTGTGGTATTGAATGGCAACGTGATCTTGAAAACAGAGAACATGTTCATACCCGAACGAGTGGATGTTACAACATACTTGAAAAAAGAAGGCGACAACGAGTTAGAGATCACCTTCGAGAGCGCTTATCTCAAAGGATGTACTCTCTTGGAGAAATATCCCGACCACCATTGGGGTTGTTGGAATGGTGATAGCTCGAGACTTGCTGTTCGAAAGGCACAATACCACTGGGTATTCACCCCACCCTTCAAAGCATCCTCATTAAGCTGACATGTGAATAGGGATGGGATTGGGGACCAATGCTAATGACTTGTGGACCATGGAGACCAATCAATCTTGAAATCTTCTCTTCCCGAATATCGGATCTTTATTTCACCTCGGAAGTAGAGAAATCCCTCAAAACTGCCACTTTTGTTGCAAAAGCAGACGTTGAGGGGGATGCATCAGAAATGAAGTTCGATATATCGATAGACGGCAAGGATGTGGCGTCAAAGACCGTGAAAACATCCAAAGGCCTCGCATCTCATGCTTTTACTATCAAAGACCCAGAGTTGTGGTATCCAATTCGATATGGAGATCAACCTCTTTACTCCGTCACTGCCACCCTCATTCAGAACAAAACTAGAATCAGTACGGCATCCAAGAAATTCGGCTTGAGAAGAGCAGAACTTATTCAACGACCCATGAAGGGACAACCAGGAACAACATTTTTCTTCCAGATAAACAACATCCCGATATTTTGCGGCGGTAGTGACTGGATCCCTGCTGATAATTTTATCCCTCGGATCACCAAGGAGAAGTATTATGATTGGGTTAAGCTGGTTGCTGAAGGCAACCAATTCATGATTCGAGTCTGGGGCGGTGGTGTGTACGAAGAGCAAGCGTTTTATGAGGCATGTGACGAACTTGGAATTCTCGTTTGGCAAGACTTCATGTTTGGCTGTGGTAATTATCCCGCTTTCCCGGAGATTCTGGCGTCGATAAAGATAGAGGCAGAGGAGAACGTGAAACTTCTTCGGCATCATCCTTCGATTGTCATTTGGGCTGGTAACAATGAGGATTATCAGTACCAAGAATCTGAAGGACTCACATATGATTTCGAGAACAAAGATCCCGAAAGCTGGCTCAAAACAAGTTTTCCTGCCAGATACATCTACGAAAAGATTCTTGCGGATGCTTGCGAAGAATTGATACCAGATACATACTACCATTTTGGGAGCCCATGGGGTGGCAAAGACACCAGAGATCCGACGGTTGGTGACATCCACCAGTGGAACGTCTGGCATGGCACCCAAGAGAAATACCAAAACTTTGACAAGCTCGTTGGGCGTTTCGTCTCAGAATTTGGCATGGAAGCATTTCCAAATATCAAGACCATTGAAGCTTTTCTTCCTCTCGGCAAAGATGACCCAGACCGGTTCGCTCAATCGTCAACAGTTGACTTCCACAACAAAGCCGATGGCCATGAACGACGTATCGCCTTGTATCTCGTGGAGAATTTCCGTTATGCGCCGGACCCTCTAGAGCAATTCATTTATTGCACTCAACTCATGCAAGCAGAATGTCTGGCAAGTGCTTATCGTCTGTGGAAAAGACAATGGAAAGGCCCGGGAAGAGAGTACTGCGGCGGTGCTCTTGTTTGGCAAATCAATGATTGCTGGCCAGTCACCTCCTGGGCAATCGTCGACTTCTTCCTTCGTCCCAAGCACGCATATTACACCGTCAAGCGTGAAATGGCTCCCATATCTCTTGGAGTGACCAGGACTGAGCATGTTGTACCCAAAGACAAGCATACCCGTGCCTTTGTGGAGAAGACAACGAAGATCGAGATTTGGGGTTCGAATCTGACTTTGGATGATATGACTGTCGACATTGTAGTCAAGGCTTTTGATGCTATTACTGGAGAAGAAACTTACTCCAAAACTATCAAGACGTCCTTCCTTCTGCCCGAGAATCAAAGCACCGAGATTATTGATTTCCTCGTTCCTGTCCGCGAGAAGGATGTCGATGAAGAAAAGAGGACAATAGTTGCGGCCTATCTATTCCAAGATGGAAAACAGATTGCGAGGTATATCAACTGGCCAGAGCCGTTGAAATATCTTCATCTACAGAAACCTAAGCGACTACAGGCAGAGTTGAGCAGCGATGGAAAGGTCGTGGAGATCAGCGCCGATGCTGTAATCAAAGGACTTGCGTTGGAGTCTGAGGATGACGACGTTATCTTTGACGATAATCTGGTCGATATTGTGCCTGGAGAAGTGGTGTACATTGGCGTCAAGGGCGCAAAGAAGTCGACCAAGATTGGGACGAGATATCTTGGGATGGTTTGAGCTTGAGGTGGCATTTTGGCATTTTGTGAATTTTGATTGGACTCCGGGTTTTGGTCTTCATTCGTAGTGGGTTTCTCTTCGCAAGGCGGTGGAGGGCTTAATTTCGAGGTGGGATAGTAAATAATGATTGACAGACGAGTGAGTGCAGTCGCTCTTCCTAATGAACATGAAAGTTTTTATCCGTATCCGCCCACTCTTCTCTTTCTTAATGGAAACGACGGAAATAAAGAAAAGGCAAGTGCTTGATAGGTAATTAACACTCTACTATTGCATAGGCCTATTTGTGTGGGGGAGTCTTAATGTATGGGATGGGAATAGCGGGGAATTTAACCGCTCTGTTTACCCGGATCTATGGCTTCTTTTCAACCATGAGCCCCTTACCATCACTTCCTCTTTGCCTTGTTGGGCATTAATCGTCTATTTTTTACTGCTTTTCTAGGCAATTGTTAAAATGGAAATGCGGGGGGGGGGGGGGGAGAGGGGGGAGTTCCTTTTTTTGGGTAGGGTGGGGTGGGGGGGAAGGGAGTGGTACGTGTTAGCGTGTAAATTTGGGTT
>LKUV01000218.1:0-49202 GCA_001414455.1 Hymenoscyphus fructigenus | reverse complement strand
ATATAATATTAATATATATATAATAATTAAATTCAACATTGTCTTAGAGTATAAAGTAGAAGTAACCTAGAGATCTACTATACCTCTGACAGTATTAGCAGTATTTGTTAAGGTATTACAAAATTTCTAAATTAACACTATATCTAGTATGTTATAAAAGTTTCTATAGATAGTTTACTAACAAGTGTCTAAAGTATCTATAGAGTTAACAAAGCTTAGTTTCTGTTAGGTATTCAAGGAAGTCTTGTAAAAAGCTATATAGTAACTTATTCTATAAGAAGAAAAAGTAACTAAAGTATTATATAATTAGAAATTTACTGTAAGAGGTAATTAGTATATTTTCGAGGTTATTAAAGTAGATATCAAGCCTGTCTATATTAGCAAGTAACAGTAGGAATAAAGTATTAGTATAGAGAATATAAAATTCTGCTGTACTAATTAACGAGGTAATTTTAACTAATCTAATTAATAAAGTCTGTCTAAGACTAAATTTAATACTAACTTCTCTCTCTATAGCCTTAGATATTAGTGTTTTAACAATTATATTCTATGTAAGGTATTAATTATAGCCTACTGTTGATTTTGATGTAGCTTCTGTGTTAATTATAATACTAAAGAAGTTGTCTAATAAATACCTTCTTAAGGTTATTAAAGTTTCTAGTTCTCTAGTACTAGAGTCTAATCTACTAAACACATGTAGATATACTGAATTGCCTAGGCTAAGAGTAATGTATTTTATATTTATATTAGAGAATGTACTAATTAAAGTAATATAGGTATAGAGGTTAAGTTCTTTAGTAAAGTAATTATTTTCTTTCTCTTCTTTCTTAGTAATATATTAAAATATCTTATTAGTAGTAGTAGTATTAGATTCTTTGTAGTCTGTAATATATTAGTAGTATAATCTTTTAAAAGCTTCTCTAAAATTCTCTTTAAAGTAGTTGTTATACTAATTCTTAAATCTCTCTTTAGCCTAGCAGACTTCTGCGTCTATATAATTCGTTGACTAGTATTCTTCTTTCTTATATATATAATATTAGGCCTTTGATTTTTCTCTTCTTTCTCAAAGCCTTCTCTTCTACTATCTCTACCTCTATATTCACTTCTGCCTTAGTACTCTCTGCTATAATTCAACTAATATTAACAGTCTATTATATAGGCGTCGGAAAGTTAATCTATAATATATGTCTCTAGGTTTAAAGGTATAGTACTATAGATTTTCTTATATATTACAATTATAGTTTTGACACTATTAATCAAGCTACTAACGTTGTTTAGTAGGTTAGAGCAGGTGAATTAACATTCTAGCTACTTCTTGTAAGCTTAGATAATTCTCTAGTAGAGGAAGTTGTCTATACTTAGGTCTTCTGTAAGTCTATAGTATAGTTTTAGAAATTTATTAACTATAATCTAGAAGTAGTAAGAGGTTAGCTTATTAGAGTAGTTTGTCTTAATAGTTTAAAGAGTAAGAGTATTCTATTCTATTAGAACTTAGCGTTTGTAACTTATGTCTTTAAAGTAGTCTTTAATGTTGTTATATATACTATCGAAGTCTAGGCTAGATTTAATAAGAGTTATATAGTAGTAGTCTAAAGCTAAGCCTTTTAATATAATTAGTAGAGCTTTTGTATATACTATACTTAGCAGGTTAACTCTGTTATAGATGTTAAAGAAGATTGTTAATTTAAAGCTAAAGTTATTACTAGTACTACTATACTTCTTTTTGTTATTATAGAACTTTACTATATTTATTAGTTTATATCTATATCCTGAATTCAGTATTAATCCTAGAAGTATAGAAGAGGTAGTTAGAGAGGTTTTTTAAGGTTTTTGAGAGTTAGTTCTGTTATGTCTTTTAGAAATGTTATCTAGGTTGTTTATATATTTAATATATTAAGAAAAATATATAGAATTAGTTCTGTTACGTTCCTAAAACTCTACTATTTAGTTGTCTGTCTAGTAAGTTCTTTTCTTCTTCTTAGAGACTTTAAAAAGAGAATTAGCTACTAGTTCATTCTTGCTGTTATTGTTTACCTAAACTCTACATAGACATAACACCTTATATAACACGCTGTTAACTTTGTAGTTAACATTCTCAAAGTATTCTTTTGTCTAGTCCTTGAAGTCTTCTTAAAAGTCTATCTATAAAATATTATTATTATCTTTCCTGTTTATATATTTCTTAGTACAGTTCTTGACAAAAGCTTAATAGTTAAAAGACTCTAGTCTCTGCTTCTGTTCTAAAGAGAACCTATCTTCTATGTCTGCTATATTGTCTTACTTTATAAAAGGTAGAGGTTTTTACAGGTTTTCGAAAAGTTTAAAAGTTTAAAAGTTTAAAAGTTTAAAAGTTCAAAAGTTCAAAAGTTTAAAAGTTCAAAAAGAGGTATTTAAGGAGTAGAATGTTTGTAGGTATAGAAGAAGGTATTTAAAGAAGTAGAAGGTTTATAAGGTTTAAAGGTTTAAAGGTTTAGAGAGAGGTTCGCGGTAAAGCTAGCTAAGTAGCCTCTATTTGTCTACAGAAGGTATAACCTGTTATAATTCTTCTACCTTTTCGATTCTAATAGCCTAACTACAGGATCTTAGTTAAGGTAGTAGTTATTCTACAGTCTACTGTGAAATAGTACTCTTAAGTAGGTATTAATGTACTACTGCGTTTGTAAGCCTATAACTAAAGCTATAGACTCTAAAGTAGTAATCTAATCTATATGTGCTTACTAATTAGTGTTAGTATAACTTAGTTTGTAATAACTATTATATATTATATGTCTTGTAAAGAGGTTTTATTAATTCATTGTTATTACTAAAAGAGAGAGAAGTAAAGCCTAAAAGTAAACATTTATAGACGTAAAATAGTTATATATACAACGCAACTAACCTAATAAGGTTGTAGCAACACTTCTCTTTCTAGTTTCTCTTTTAGCTTCTACCTTCTAAGGTAGCCTTTTTAAAAGTCCTATAAGTAGTTGTCTAATTAGATAACTCTTTTAATTATACTAGTAATGTTAGAATAGTTTAGGTTCTGTTTTACTATTTTCTCTTAGAGGTATACTTTTAACTCTCTACGAAAAAGTTGTATAAAAGCTAGTATATTCTATCTAGATTTGTTCTTATAACGCTAGAACTCGTTAGTAGAACTAATTACTAAACTAGTCTATTTTAAATGTAATAGCTTTTGTATACTAGTTTAGATTATATTTAAATCTCTAAAAACTCTCTAAATTACTGCCTTAAATTCTTTCTATAATTTAAATGTAGCTTAGGTAATACTTATAGAGCTATTCTTGTCTTTTTATATAAAGAAATCTTCTAAGTATAGTTGTATCTATTATAACACTAGTTCTCTAAGATAGAAGATAGTAAAGATAGAATAGAAGTTATAGTTCTTAATAAACTTATTTAAATTAAAATTAAAGTAGATATCTATTTAGAGTAGAAATAGGTTAAGTTTATACTGTTTCCTATAGTAGGTATCTAGTAGCTTAACCTAGATAGTGTTAAGTGCTTTAACCTTATATAGTTTAGGTATATTAGATATACTTTTATTGTTATATTAGTATAGCTATAGTTTCGCAGCTTCTACAGCTAAGGTAGTAACTAATACTCTTTTAGTAGCACTACTAGTGTTAATATATTAACTTAGCTAGCACTGGAGCTAGCAGCAGAGGTAGTAACAGGTTTTAGTAGAAAGAGAGCTATAGTAACTAAACTTCTAAGCAGGTGCTTAAAGTATAACAAAACTACTTAACTAGCTAAACAAAGGTAACTATAAGGTAGATAGTAGGCTATAAGTTAAATTAAATCTTATATAAGAGTAAACAAGTATTAGATTCAGTATAGAACTAATCTCTGCCTCTTCTTAGAGGTGTAGAAGAAGCCTTGCTTTATAGAAGCTCCTAGACTCTAATATTACATAGACTTTGTTAACTTTGTCTACTAGAATAAATTAATTGCTAATTAATTTATAATAGCAGATAAAGGCTTCCTTAGATTAGACGAAAGGTTACATAACCTACAAGGCCTCTATATATTATAGTAACTAAGTCTTAATAGTTAGTATAGAGGAAGAGGTCTAGATACGCCGAGTATTTACTTAGAAGTAAACTTGTTACTTGTATTAAAGAAGTTAAATAAGATAAATAGATTAATAACTAAGTTAAGTATAAAGCTTCTATCTAATAGTAGATGTACTAGTTATATATATAGAACCTTTATTCTTATTGTTCGCTAACTTTCCTAGCGATCTAGCGGTCTATTATAGTCACGTGATGTTTCATCTAAAGGAAATCCTTGGATTAGGTAGCTACTCTTAACTAATCTCTATTATCTGTAACTACTTAATAGTATCTTGTTCTGTTAGAGTGCTGCCTAGACTTACTTATCGCGTACTAACACGTGATTTGTGACACTTCTATAGAATCCTAAGGACAGGATTAAAGAGAAGGTACTAGCTGCTTGTAGAAGACTAGAGATTCTTTATAAAAAGCAGAATAAACTTTATAATCTCTAGTATTATATATAAAACAATTAGAAGTTTTATTTTAAAAATACTAGTTAGATAAACACTTCTTTAAAGGAGACTAGGTAATGCTATTAATAAAAATTTTTAGACTTAAAGTAGAAAAGCTTAAGCTAAAATTTATTAGACCTTTTAAGATCCTAGAATATATTAGTACATCTGTATACAAGCTAGACTTACCTAGTATATATAAATAGTTATACTTAATGTTTTATATCTCTCTCCTTGAAGAATACATAACTAAAAAGAGTTATAAACCTCTTCTCTATACCTCTAGAGAACTCCTGGAATTAGCAGATAATAATAAGAATTAAGAATAGAAAGTAGAGGCTATTTTTAATTACAAACAAGAAGGCTAAGACAAGAAACTCAAGTATTTAATTAAATAAAAATCCTAGCTAGATAATTATAATACTGAGTTACTTACTTATTCTAGCCTTGTAAATGCTAAGGAACTTCTTTAATTATATAACAAGAACTATAGCCTTTTACCTTAAGTCTTCTCTTATCTATCTACTAAGGTATTAAAAAGAATAGACACCTTATAACATAGAGAACGCCTCTTAAAGGAGAAGAGAGGACCTAGTAAACTATACAAGGTCTATGACTTTAGTTAAGACACTCTTTCTTAGGTTTTTTTCTCCTATATAGTTTACTAGGAAATCAAGGCACAAAAACAGTTTATTTATATAGCTTTAGTATAGCTATAAACTTTCTCTCTAATTTATAACTCTATATCTTTAAAAATTAAAAAATACTAACGTCTAAGATAGTTAAGCTCTTGTAAAAAACTATAACACTTCTAGCAAGATCTGCTTACTTTTATTAGAAACAACATTATACTATAACTATATTAGAGATATATAGAATCCTAGAACTTCTAAGAACTTACTAGTACTATAAAAACGTCTTAACAAGCTTGAACTTTAGTAGTTAATTCACGAACTATAACAACTATAGTATTATCTATATCTAAAGTACTCTTAGTTAACTGCTTACTTATCTCTGTAGAGATATTAGTAATAGATCTAATACCTTTAGTATAGATATCTTTGTACTCCTTTCTTACTATTAGCATGAACTCTCTGAGTATACAAAAGTTATATATACTTGAAACCTTATTCTAGGCTTCCTCTATATCTTACTCTTTAGGAAGAAGATATATTATCTTTATCTTAAACATAATATTAATTTAGATAATCTTTAAGAAATTTCTTAAAAATATTAACTATGTCTTCCTAGGCCTAGTATAACTCTAAAAGAGATCAAGGAATCTAGACTATTAGATAATTATTTATGAAATGCTGAAAGTAAAGAAGCTTACTAGCTTATATGATTTAGAGCCTTTAATATATTAGTTATAATTCTTTTTTCCTAGAGCAACTATATATAAGACAAAGAGATTAATAAGCAGGTACTTAAAGTTTTTCAAACACTAACTAACAATAGAAAAGAACTTAGTGAGATTAATTTTATACTTAGAAGTGTTATAAACAGAATAAGATATAATAAAGAATTTTAGAATATAGAAAAGAGAAGGTCTTGTAAAAGAGAAGAAAGAGTCTTTATATATATTCTAAAAGATTCTGTGATCTTTTTATATTTTATATATAATATACTATACTTTCTTATTAACCTCTAGCTTCTCTTTGATGCCTTAGAACTATTTATATAAGGTTTTTATATAAATTATTCTCTTATAACAATACTGTTTAGAACATTCTAGTATTATATATACAAGGACACTAAACAGTGCCTTAATATAACTCTATAACAGAAAAGAGTTTAATTAACTCCCTTAGTTATACACGTTATTTACATCTACGCTAAATTAATAAGTCACTTGCTAATAGCTATAGAGTAGTTTTGTTTGCTACAGCAAACAGTAAATAATAGTAATATTGTCTACTTATATACTCTTCTACTATATCTACTAAAATATACCTTTACAACGTTTTTACAAAAAACAGCTAAAACTAATCTTAAGGCCAAGATTCTTAGAATAGTTATAATATATAGAGGCCTTATAGGTTATATAGCCTTTTGTCTAATCTAAGGAAGCTCTTATCTACTATTATAATCAATTAGAAATTAATTAATTCTAGTAAATAAAAATTATAGAGTTAACAGAGTTATATAATATTAGAGTTTAGAAGCTTCTATAAAGCGAGGCTTCTTCTCCTACACCTCTAGAAGAGGCGGAGATTAGTTCTATACTAAATCTAATACTTGTTTACTCTTATATAAGATTTAATTTAACTTATTACCTACTATCTACCTTATACAACTATTAGAACATTAATAATATAATAGTTAAGAACGCTTATCTATTGCTAGAATGCTAATACTTGTAAGTCAAGTTAAGCTATACTATAATATTTACTAAACTAGATCAACGAAATACTTTTACCTGAAATACTTTTAGTATAATTAGAATTAAACAAGAATATAAGTAAAAGACAGCCTTTGTCTTAATATTAGAGCTATATAAGTATATAGTTATATAATTTAGTCTAACTAATACACCTGCTGCTTATTAGAGACAGAACAACAGAATATTTAAAGATCTTCTAGATAAGATAGTTATCTATTACCTAGATAATATTCTAGTATTCTTGGAAAGAAAAGAGAAACATAAGAAGTATATTAGACAAGTCTTAGTATAGCTAGCTACTGTAGACTCTTGCCTTAAACTTTCGAAATATAAGTTTAGAGTAACTTATATAGTCTTTCTTAGGTATATAATTACTCTAGGACAGATAGAAGTAAACCTAGAGAAAGTTAAAGTAATTCTACAATAGAAATTACTAGAAAACGTCAAGGATATATAATTATTCTAAGGATTCGCTAACTTTTATTAATAATTTATTAAAAATTATACTAGAATCTCTAAACTAATAACTAACCTCACTAAGAAAGGCGTGCCTTTTATATATATAATAAAGTTATAGAGTTAGCTTTCTAAGAAATAAAGAAATAATTTACTAAGGAACCTATTCTCAGGAATTACAATACTAATAAACTAAGTACTATTGAGACAGATGCTTTAGATATAGCTATAGTAGCTTTATACCTCTAGCCGAACAATAAAGAGAAACTAATACCTGTAGTATATTTCTCTAAATACTAGACTCTACTTAACAGAACTATAGTATCTTTAAGAAAGAACTTCTCGCTATAGTTCTAGCCTTAGAACATTAGAGGATGTACCTCTAAGAAGCAAAACACTAGCTTATAATCCTGACTAATTATAAGAATCTAAAAACATTTATAACAACTAAAGAACTTAGTAACAGACGCCTTACTCGATAGTCTTAGACTCTTGCTAGATTTAATATTATTATTTATTATATTAGTAGAACAGCAAACTTGTAAGCTAATACTCTTAGCAGAAAACTAGGTTATAAAGAAGATAAAGAGTATAAAAAGATTACAATCTTAAAGACTCCATAGAATAGAGATTTAGCTCTAGCTATTTATAAGATCGCTACTACTATATAACTTAATAAACCTTAGTCTCCGAAAATCAAGAAAGTATATCTAGAACAATAACTCTAGAATAGAAAAAATAGAGTAATTTATAATATATACTCTAAAGATACTATAATATATTCTATAAACGTTAGAATAACACCTAAAGGTCTTCTAACCTATAATAGTAAAGTCTTTGTACTAGAAACTATTAGAAAAGAACTTGTTAAAGAATAATATAAGCTACTAGCTTATAGGCATTAATAAATTAAAAGAACAAGAGTTTATCTAAAACAGTGCTATAGCTTTAAACAAAGCTGAGATAAACTTGTCAAGTAAGTAATAGTATAGTATAATGCCTGTATAAGAAACAAGGCTCTCTGCTATACTCTATATAGAAAGATAAATACTACTCTAATACTACTAATACTCTAGAGATTAATATCTTGAGATTTTATAGTTAAGCTACTAAAATTCAAAGACCTAATAACAAGAGTTAAGTATAATTCAATCTTAGTTATTATAGAATAACTCACGAAATATATAATACTTATACTATATATAGAAGCTAGTATAGCTAAACAGGTAGTCTATGTATTTATAAAAAACGTAGTTACTATATATAGACTACTAGAAGAGATAGTCTTAGACAGAGACAAGCTCTTTATATTGAAATTCTAAATAGTGCTTATTATAGAGTAGCTAGGTATGAAAAGAAAGCTGTTAACAGCCTTCTACCTCTAGATAAATAGTAGAACTAAACAAATAAATTAAGTTATAGAACTATATCTATAATCTTATCTAAACTACTAATAAAACAACTAGATAGAACTTCTCTCTTTAGTATAGTTTATATATAATAGTTTAGCTACAGAAACTATACTTGTTATACTATTCTATATTAACTACAGGTATAAATTAATAGTATTTTTTAATAAGAACTATTAATAACAAACAAGCAGGAATACAAGTCTATAAACTCAAGGAACTATATAAGAGACTTATAGATTAAACTAGTACTACTAGAAGTAATACTAGCCTTACTTATAGAGATCTAACCTGTTAACCTAAACGCTAAATATAAAGTTAAGAGAATTCTTGACTATAAGGTTATTAGAGAACAGGTTAAGTATCTAATTAAATAGTTAGACTACCTATATTTAGAAAATACTTAGAAACTAAAGAAAAACCTTAACTAGTGTTTAGTAGAACTTTAGGAGTTCTATTATTAAAACCTAGACCTATTTATATCTCGTGGTTAGGCGAGAAGGCAGCGAAGAAAAATAAGTCTAAAACACTAGAAGAATAGTCTAAATAATATATATTAGATATAGTTATTAGTTAACAGAAGGCAGCTAGACTCTTGACCTTCTCCTCTGCCTTGCTTTTCTCTTCTACTCTTTAGTAGTATTAAGCTTGTTAGGGGTTTTTAATCTATAAAATAATATATCTATTTTCTAATTATATAATTCCTGTTAACACTGTTCGAGCTCGCGAACATAGGCTAAACTAGCTATAGCTGCTTTAAAGGCTATGTCTCTTTTAAGCTTTAGATAATTCTTCTCTAAAGGAAGATTCTAGAGATTATCTACTAATGTCTTAAGGGCATTATATTTTATACTATAGTAGATATATTCTCTGTATCTTTGAGACTTGTTATTTAGAACTAGATAAATTCAGTAATATTACTTGTAGTTAGAATAAGACATAATAGTAGAACTATAGAACTATATAGTTTCGAAAAGAAGAATATATTATTTATATTTCTAAGTCTTAGTTAATATATTAAAAGAAGAAGAAGGTTACTAGCCTTCTAAAAAAATTTCTTAGGTTGTACTTAAGTATAGAGACACGCTAGGCTAAGAAGGAGATAGTGTTACAAATCACGTGTTAGCATGTAGTAAGTAAGTCTAGGCGGCGCTCTAATAGAACAAGATACTATTAAGTAGTTATAGATTATAGAGATTAGTTAGAGTAGTTAGCTAATCCAAAGATTTCTTTGTGTCAGATGTCACGTGACTATTGGAGCTTGCAGCAGCTTCGCTTGGAGCTTCCTAGGTTAGGATCTAGGAGAATAAAGGTTCTATATATAACTAGTATATCTATTATTAGATAGAAGCTTTATACTTAACTTAGTTTTTTAATCTAATTATCTTGTTTAACTTCTTTAATATAATTAACAAGTTTACTTTTAAGTAAACAACCTAGCGCTTTTTATTCTCTTCTATATACTAACTAACAAGACTTAGTTACTTTTGTTAGACCTGTAAGATAGAATTATTATATTATAGCTCTATAGTATTAGAGAATATACCTCTAGAGTATAAAGTATCTATTAAAAGTTCTCTCTAATTATAAGAACCTTTATATATTTACAACATCTAAAGAGCTTAGTAACTAAAGAGTTGCTAGGTAGTCTCAGGAATTAGCTAGATTTAGAATAGTAATTAGTTATATCAAGAGAACATTAAAGTCTTAGACCGATGCTCTTAGTAACAAACTAGAGTACAAGAACAACAAAGAATATTAGTATATACTAATACTAAAGATTCTTGGAAATAGAGATTTTACCTCGACAATTTATAAAATCACAGCTGTTATATAACTTAATAAACTATAGTCTCACAGGATCAAGGAAGTATACCTAGTATAATAACCTAAAGGTAGATTATATTTTTTTTAGTTAAGACATAACACGTTAAAGGTATATTATAGTTGCTAAGAAATTTCGCGAACACTCGGTAGTTATAGATACTTAGTAGTTAAATATATTACTTTATCTTTACTTTTATTACTAATATAAAATAGTTCTACTATACTTTCTAAAGAATATTTTAAATCTCCTAATCTTAAGAAGTCTAATACAAGTTAAATCTAAGATCTATTTACTAGTCTTAGCTTAACTAATTCTAACTTTAAGGTTATTAAGAAAACTCTCTCTAAGATAATAAAGAAGAAAAAGAATAGAGTAGATAGTTTAGAAATTAAAAGTAAGAGTACTAGTAGTAGTAAAAATAGTTGTAGTTATAGTAGTAGAAGTAATATCTTCTTTATACTAAAGAATTATAAGAAGAAATAATGTTTTTAAAAGTTAGATTTTAATAATAATATTAGATCTAGTCTTAATATCTTAAAGGCTTTAATAAAGATTATCTCTAGATTTAGTTAATTCATTATTAAGACAGATATAGCTACTAAGGTAAATAAGAAGAAGTAGTAGCTTAGAGAAACTATTCTTATAGAATATATAGAATATACAGAATAACGTGTTTCACAAGTAAGTCGCCTATATAAGCAGGTCGCCTACTTTTCTCGTCGCATACTGTCTACTACCTTTAAGTTATAATAACTTAATACTATAATGTTCAATTACCTTCTCAAGAAGCTAATATTATTTTAGTAACCTAAGAACTTGAAAACAATATATTATTAACTAAACAAAGTGCTGCAAAGATTTACTATATTCCTTGAAAGACTCTCTCTAATTAACATACTAGAAAGCTCTTACAACGCAATTGCTAGCCTAATTCAAAAAAGCTTATAAAGCCAGAGGAGGAGGTAATAGTTAGATATATATTAGAGTTAGATTTACAAGAGTTTTCGCCTACAAGAGATATAGTACAAGATATAGCTAACAATCTACTAAGAGAGTACAATAGAAAGCCTATAGACAAAAACTAGCTAGATAACTTTATAAAACATATACCTAAGCTTAAAACTTAATAAAGTTGTTTATATAATTGTTAGCAAGCTTTGACTAAGGATCTGTAAGTTATTAGCTTATAGTTTACACTTATATAGTCTATTAAAGAGAAATATAGTATTTAAGATAAGAATATTTATAACTTTAATAAAAGTAGCTTTATAATAGAAGTTATTTTGTTCTAACTTATTGTTACAAGCTTAGAAACACGTGGGAAGCAAAAGCAAGTTTAGCTAGGCAATTACAAGTAGGTTACAGTTATTTAGAGAGCTAATATAACAGGATAAATAATTCTACTATTTATTATATTCACAGACAAAGTACTTATTTCTACCTAGTACTAAGACATATATATACTATATAATTAGGTAATTAAGGTTAGCAACAACAGCTAGATAAACAACAAGCTTAGAGTTATATAGTTAAAGTATTTTAATAAGTATATAAAGGTATAAAGTATAGAAGGATATTGTTTGTTAATTATTAATAGTTATAAAAGCTACAACTTACTTGAATTCCAGTAACTCTATAAAGACTTAAACATTATTACCCTCTATATACCTCTATACTTATTACACCTACTATAGCTACTTGATGTAGTCTACTTCTCGCTGTTAAAGCAAGTATATAGAGCTGAGATATTAGGGTTAGCATATAATTATGTTAATTATATTACTAAAGAAACCTTTCTTCTAGTATTTAAAGCAGCTTTTTATAAAGCATTTACAAAGAATAATATCTATATAAGTTTTAGAGAAGCTAGGCTAGTTCTACACAACCTAGAAGCTGTGTTATTAAAGCTTGATCTAAGGCTTTATATGCTAACACTAATAATACTAGAAGACACTCTATAGACACCTAGAACACTAAGTAACACACGTGAAATAATAGCTTAATTAACACTTATTCAAGATTAGATTCAAAGACATTAAGACTTGTCACCTAGTTCTATTATTTAGTCTCTTAATTAACTCAAAAAAGGCTTAACAAGGGTAATGTATAATTTAGTGTTAATATACAAGGAAATCACTAGTCTTTGTACAATAACTAAGGCTACAACTAAGTATAAAAGTTATAAGAGAAAGTATATTAAGCGTCAAGAGACATTAACAGTAGGCAACGTAGCTAATTTAATTACTTCTAAGGAAAATAGTAGCTAGAAATAAGATAAAGAGTCTAGGAAGAGAGTTCGCGCAGACAGGTACTATAGCTGTTGTAGTAAAACTAGATATAATTCTCGTACTTGTTAGGCAGAAATACTAGATATAGAAGATAGCGAAAGTTCTAAAGAATACTAGATAGCTTCTATAGTAATAATAACTTTATGTAGTGTTAAGTATTTTGTATTATAATTACACTAGGTTGAAAAAGTAGGCGACTCGCTTGTGAAACACGTTATATAGAATTAAATAATTATATTTATTTACTTTACTTATTTACTTAGCTAGGTTACTTCTATAGTATATATAAAGAAAGCTAAGCTTAAATAAATAGTTAGAAAGTTAAGATATATATTTCTATTATATATTAATATATAATTTACTAACTACTACTAGCTCTTTAATTATAAGCTATAGACTAAGATTAATAGTCTTATAATACTAGATAGGCTTACTCTCTAAGTAATAATAATAATAGTATTAAGAGAAAGTATAGTAACTAAGCCTTAGCAACGAATATATCGCTCTCTAAGACAAGAAACTAAATCACTATAGCTGTTGTAATAAAATAAGTAAAACCTGTGATATTTATAATATAAATTATATGTCTTTAATATTTAACTAGAAGTCTTTAGACGCCTAACTTCAGTGATTAAAAGACAAGGCTAACAAGATTATAGTAAAGATTCTCTAAGTAAACAAACAGAAGAAGCTTTTATATACTTAGAAACAAAGAATAATAGCAGCTAGTTTTAACTCTCTCGAAGAGTTAGATACTACTAATAAATTAGAAAAGAGAGAAAAGAAAAAGTAGAAAGCGAAAGACAAAGGAGAAGAGAAGGCTGCTAGGTTAGCTGCTTTCTCTACTTCTAGTCTCTCTAACTCTACTCTTAACCTAGGCCTTGACCTAGTTTTTTTTTTGTCTTTTTTTTGTCTTTTCTAGTTAATTACAAGATATAAGCAACTCTAGGTTTTAATAGTAGAACTCCTGAAGATCTGCTAAATACTAGTTAAGATTTCTCCTTAGTTCTTAAGTATTCTTTAAATATAGATAATTTAATTATTTAATTAGATACTTAATTCATTCTCTAATAACTCTATAGTCAAGAATTCTCTTGACCTTGTATTTAGCGTTTGAGTTAACTAGATGAATTTCTGTAAGTAGAGCTAGTAGTGTCTCTAGTAGTACTAGTTTAAGTAAGAATATATAGAATACTAGATAGATATTTATAGTCTTTAGTAGCGTGAGTTTATAATTTAAAGGTTCTTTAACATACTTGATTTTAAATAGTCTAAGCTTCTTGTAGTCTAGTTTACTACTTAGTCTTTTAGTATTAATGTTTTTTCTAACTAAATAGACTTTATCTCTCTCTTTTAACGTTAGCTTCTAACTATATTGTTTATTATAGTAGTATATGTTTCTTTCTACTATAAATTATAATTCTAATATAAGTTCCTTGTATAGTTCCTTGATTTTGGAGACCGAAGACTAAGCGAGCTAATTGTTAATATTTATGTTTAGTAGTTCTTGAAATACTACTAATTTATACTTAAAATTAGTATAAAATATAGGTACTAATAAATGTCTAGATTTCTTCTACTTTAGAGTCTTTAGTAGAAGGTTTCTAATTGCCTGCCTCTAATAAGCTAGACGATTCTAACAAGTCTTTGCTAAGAACAACAGTCTTACCTAGTTCAAAGTATATTCTTTCTACTACAGTAGTTTATAGAATAGTACTAATACTTATTAGACTAATTAGGTCTTCTACTAATTAGTATATAATATACTTTATATTAAAGTATAGTCAAGCGACTAGGCTTATATATATAGTTTATATAGTTTATTCTAGGTTAGTTAAGTTTTTTTATCTATACTCTTGTTCTTTACTATATATTAATATCTATAGATCCTTAATGTCTACGCTAGTAGATTCTCGGGGTAGTACAGCGAGTTATTATAGAAGAAGAATTACTTCCTCGGAGTTAAAGTATATATTATAATTTTCTTTAAAAATTAGATTATCTAATTCGTCTAATTTATCTAATAACTCTGTTTCCTTGTCTTGTATACTAATATATTCAGCTAGCTCTTCCTCTGTAAGCTAGTGTCTTTTGAGTATAGCTACCTCCTTGTAGCTAGTTATATTAACTTACTTTATAGCTAGTCTTGCTATATAAGTAATATAAATTCTACTTATATTAGTAGTCTTACTTCTTCTAGGAAAGTCTATTCTACTTACTTGCCTTTTTTTTAGACTAGGACTTATTTATAGTATTAAGTTCTATAGAATCTCTATAATTCTTTCCTCTATAATTAACTTAATGTCTATAGCTTCCTTTTCTTTTAAGTCTTCTTTTGTAGTTCTAATTATTAATCTTAATTAAGTTATTAATTAATTCGTTAAGTGTTACTAGTAAGTTATTCTAAGTAAGTTTGTTCTTAATGTTGTCTTTTAATTTTATATATAATTATTCTTAGAGTACTTTATTATTCTAGTTTAACCTTGTAGTATATTACTAGAATTACAAGACATACTTAGCTGCTAAGGTCTTTTATTTTAGAGTATATAACACTTAAATAGATTTCTTTTTAAATTAACATCTATAAAAGCTTAATTAATTCTATTCTTAAATCTCTAATATTCTAGAATAACTTTTTAGTAGTTTTAGATATAATAGTTAACATCTTTCCTTCTATAGTTTTATTCTTCTAGAAGTCCTCAAGGTATAGTTCTATCTAGTTATAAGCTACTTCTTTAAGACAGGTTGCTAGCTATATTACCTAATCTGTTTCATCTAGTTCTTTCTAATATATTCTACTTAGTAATTTTCAAGGAGGTAATTTACTATATCTTCTAAATCAGCTAGCTAGAGAGAAAGCTCTCTAGAATCTAGATTAAGTATATAATTAATAGTTACTTCCTCTTTTAGTTCAGTTAACTTATAACCTACTAGTTGATAATTGCTATATAATAGTCAGCTAGTTATTCGAGCGTATAGTATAGGTTCGGAAATATTATAGATTTTAGTAGCCTTTTAACAACTTAAGTTTTTTGAGGATTAAATAGCTTTAATAGCTAAAGTAATTAATTCATGCTTTGTTACTTTGATTTTACATTATTAATTATCAAGAAAACACGTGTTAAAGTAGTAGAGTAGGAAACTTAGTAAAAGTATATCGCGAGGTAATATATATTACAAGGTAGTAAACTAAGTTAATATAAATTAACATTATTTAGTATATAAAGGTAATGTAAAGTAATAATTAAGCCTAATAAAGAGCACTATATACTTAGCTTAATAGTTACTATATTAAGTTAATATAGAATTCTATTTAGAACTACTAACTTTTTCTAGGAGAGTAGATCTTCTTTCTCTTTTATTTAAAAAACTTTTTATATACTAACTTTGTCTACATCCACCAGAATCGTGTGTTTTAGCGTTAGTACTAGTAGTGCACAAAAATAAAAGCCTCGCGACTAAATAAAGTAGTTCACATGGTAGGGCGTCGCTTTCGTGTCTGGGTCGCTCTTGCCGAACGCGGTGCGTTGCGTACGATGCAGGTATAGGCGAACCTAGCATGTGCATGGGCCACTTCACCACTTTTGCCACCAATGTAACCGATCAATGCGATACAATGGCGACAGTGATCCGATGCAGCAATATCGATGGACTTGTCGTCGTCGTCGATAATCGACGTTAAAGAAGTCGACGATGTTAAGTCGGCCCGTCTATCTGCATTGTATTTGTCGCATTCGGTACCCCAGTTTAGTTTCACGTCGTCGTCGAGACTCGACAACGGAACCCTTATCTCTCGACGATATAGACACATTTACGGTCGGATTTTTGACAGAACGAATCAGAAGCCTTATATTAGTTATATGGCCAGTCAAAGGTCCTGGATTTGTTACCATTTTATGTCGTTGTCGTCGTCGCTGTCGCAGTACGTACTGTTTCTACGCTTGCTTCCTGGACTGACGTGTATACCTTGCAGATTCTGGCTGACCGACGAGCGATCGGTTGCTTGGAATCCTAGAGAGTGCT
Source organism: Hymenoscyphus fructigenus (assembly GCA_001414455.1). Lineage (NCBI taxonomy): Eukaryota > Fungi > Ascomycota > Leotiomycetes > Helotiales > Helotiaceae > Hymenoscyphus > Hymenoscyphus fructigenus. The sequence continues at coordinate 32,305 of LKUV01000218.1, read as the reverse complement.
GTTAGTTCTAGAATTATAGGCGGAAGTAGGAGGTATTCTACAATAGCGACAACGATGACATATCTGAGAGTTCTAATTAGCCAGATGACTAATTCAAGGGTCCGTAAAATGTGTCTGTATCGTCGAGAAACAAGGGGTTTGTTAACTGACCCCCGTGGAACCACGAGAAACGACGAAGCAACAGCGACAGCGATAACATAACAATTCCAAGGCTTCTGAATGGCTAGATGAAGAATATAAGGCTTCTGATTAGCCAGGTTAAAAAGCCGCCTACGAAGGTGACCTTGTTACAATTGAGTTGTCAAGTCTCAACTAATGCAGCCGTGAAATTAACCAGGGGTAGCGAATAGGATGCTTAATTAACGTATTAGTTCTAAGTATCTGTAAAAAATAACATCTAAGAAGTATATATTCGACTAGACAACCTACTTTAGAGCGCGACTTGTTCTCGTCACTGAAACATATGAGAAAGCACATAGTATAAAGCTTAAACAACGAAAACAGTACATCTTTGAAGTAAGAACTAATCGATAATATGTTTCTTGCAAAAAGCTCTGTCAATGTACTGGTTCTCAAACCTCCAAGGTTCTTCTATCACCTTCTACAATCCTCCCTTCTCCAATCCTTCTCCATCGTCTCGCATCTTTTCAAACACATCTTCTTCCCATCTTCAAAACTCTCTTCAAACATATGTGCAAGTAACACCACTAGTTCCACTGAGCGAACAATCAGTAAGCACAGAAGTCTGCTTAATATCCAAGATGCTCGCCCCGGTCACACCAACGGTAGTACCACTCTTGACAGCACTGGCACCAGTGAAAGCCACAGTTCCAAAGTTAGCAAAGGAAACCATCGATCCTCCAGATTCGAAGTCCTCAACAATCCACTCAGCGTTGTATTCACAAAGGGAGCCGAGGGAGGCTTCGTTAGAGAAGGTGTGGGTGACGGTCTTTCCGGTTGTGTTGTTGGTTATTTTGGCTGTTCCGCCGGTTTTGGAGGAGGCGGTTACGGTTACTGTGACACTGTTTCCCGCTATTTTTTGTCAGTTGGGAGAAGAAAAAAGGGGAGATAGAGGGAGGCGTACCTGCAAGGGTGATGCCGCTGAAGTCGTAGGCGTAGTCTGGGTACCACTCATACCAAGCATCGTAAGTGATGGAGGAACCAGATTTGGTCCAGTCGATACCAGTTTGCAAGATGGCCGTTCCGCAAGTGTCGCCATCGATACCAACCCATGCGGATCCAGAACCAGTAGTGGTTGGAGTTGGGACGGTGAAAGTTCTGTGGGAAGAAATCGGTCAATCACTCATTCACTCACTCAAGAAAGACAAAGACAATGAGTAGGAAGCGATACATACCCGGTGACAGAAGTATATCCGGTACCAATGAGAACAGCTCCAGCCCAGTTGGAGGAGTATTCAACATGGGTGTTGTTGCTAGCCTCCAAAGCCTCCAAAGCTCCATCTGCAGGTTGCATGGGTTTTGTTGCTCTTGCCAAAGCTCTGGCCTTTCTCATGGCGGTTCCTGGTGCGGCAACGGCACTACCCACAAGCACAAGAGTGCTAACAACAGTGGAGAACTTCATCTTGACTGGGATTTAAGAGCGAAGGATCGGCAAAAAGGACGAAGATGGAGATATGGGATAGAGATCAGAATCTTGATGAAGATTAAAGATAGGGAAACTCAAAATTGGGGATCTATCTCACTACCTATATACAGAAATCTCCAAGAAACTCTTCCTGAGAAGTCCAAGCATCAAGCGTCATTATCATAACCTTCCTTAATAGTATACAATGCCCGTTGTCGTTATCGCCAGGGAGGTTGTTGTCTACTTGGGTGTGCCATCCGAGCCATTGATGCTGGATTGCGCCATAGAAAATCCGCAGCGCCGAAGGCGATATCACCATGGTGCTCTTTTCTGCACCTCTACGATGTCGTCGATCTCTTTCTCTTGGCATAGTTTTATCGAACTAGTCCTGGGTTGCCACTGATATCTCGGAGCGCTTCTCCATAAGACTGGCATCCGATTGGACCACTGGCCATTGAGGGGGACTACGCGTGTCCAGAATTGTCTCGATCCCACGAAGAAGAAGACTAGAATGAATCAGAACACCATCACAAATATCATACCTTCCCAATCGCGAAATCAGCAGAACCTCAATGCCAAGACATTGTTTTTGCAATGACAATTAAGATGATGTCAAACGTGGGGTTATTGGTGGACTTTCCCATCAAGATTGAAAGATATCATGGGGCAAACCTGTCTGGGATAAAGTATAATAGACAATATGCTAGAGGAGGCGGTATGTCTGAATCGTGACAGGCTGAATGCTGCGTATTGTTGGCTGCAAGTTCAGGGTAAGTCTCGATGCCGAGTTCAATTTAGGCAGGTAGTTTTCCCCACTAATTGTTATCAACAAACAAGCTTTACCCTCAAGCTTTACGGCGTGCGCCGGCCCCGCATATTCAGGGGGGGGCACGAATGCTTAACACCTCCGAAGTTGACTTGGCATGTCGTGTGGGAACTTGTCAACTTGCAACCACCACATATGTTAGCCATCCATTATATGGAAGGTCTTGTGAGAGGGTGAGCTCATGGTGCTGAGAAAAGAAAAAACAGACCTGCCTAACGAAGACACCGTGCCTGCCGAGAACACAAACTTTCCCAGCGACGAAAACCAAGGAACCCAAGGAACCCAACAACAGAAGAACCAGAATAGAACCCCGCTCCGAAGACTTCCAGGCTATGGATAGCTGGCACCCATGCATGGAAGAATTCAACAGCAATCATGGGGTGTTGTGAGTTGAATGGTCCTCGCCACAAGACAGGCGGTTATCTTTACAGGGTATTGAAAACCACCACTCAAAATAAAACACTATGGCAAAAGGAACGACCAACCACGGCAATGATCGTCTCAAGTCAATAGTTGTAAGGTGGAATTAGAAGACAAAAACAGGGAAAGCTGAACAGCCACTACGAACGATTGTGTACAAAAGGTGTTGAGTATTTTGAGTGTAGATCACTCTTGGCCCCTAAGACAACGTATTCTTATCTAACCATCAAGACGCAGAAACTGCACTGGCATTTCTGTTTTTCCGAAACGTAATACCCTAAATCGTAAGCACTGTCACAAAATTCGCAACATGCCGTCGGGGTGGAAACGGGAAGGGAAGGGGGAATGCAACCAGCACTATTCATTGCCTCCTGACTGCAAGAACTTCGAAGATCTAAGCTGGCAGTGGAATTCAACCAAAAGAGATTCGATTACATACACCAAAGTCTAGACTTCGCACACGGCATGATGATCGGCAAGAATAACATCTAGGATACTGAAATTCCATACTTGTGCGGCAGAAGGGCCTGGGGAAATCTAGCAACACTAGTTGGCTGTTTACCATCGCATGACTACTTTGTCAAAGGTCCAAGGGCGATTTCTCTTCACCCCAAGAGCGAAGTCTAGACGATACGGTTCTATTCATACCAATGTCAAATCCCATCTGCTCCTTTTGGTAAGATTTAAAGAATGCCTCAAACCCTTGTTTGTTAATACGGCTAAAAACGCGTTGTCGGGCGGAGAGGAAATTTGCATCGATTGAACTTTCAAAACTAGGTTGCAATTTTGTCCAGCAGTACTCGGTAAGGATTTCTACCTGTTTTGGGCTAATGGGTTTTCGGTCTGCTCTCACCAATAATACACTGCCCACTTCATTCTACCATTCGGGGGGTGCCCATCCCCAAGACGAACTGTGAGGGTTTGCATCGAGGTGCAAGAATGTGACTGCTTGGCTGTCGAAATTACCAGCCGTGCCTCTCCAAGCGGGATTGGGTGGGTATTTGTGTATGCGAATGTCCAAGCCGATCTTATTTGGGATGTCCGGTCCTTTGCTGGCGGTGAAAATAGGATGGTCTAATGGGACATCGACGGCGATAAACTCTCCTTGCTTCAACTCTCCGTTGCAACTAATCTTGACGCCTTGAACGTATCCCGGCAAACCATTGGAGGGAAGCTGTGCGAAGTAGTCAACCACCACTCTGAGATCTTCTGCTGTCGCATCCTCGTATGTATTTCTGTCTTGTGCAATGCGTAATACAATAACTGGCCCTGCGCATTTATATCTCGCCATTCCATTTGTAGTATGCATAACACACGCGTTCACGTTGGAGTCGCCGTTCGATTGCCGCTTGGATATGATGACCACGGGATGGTCGAGATCAAAACCACGAAGCTCGTTTCTCAGGATCAATCGGAAATCGTGGGTTTTCGGACCGAGAAAGGCATCGACGTCGGGGAGATTGAGTGCAGCTGGAGGAGCACTTCCAGTTGGAGCTGGTGCGCTCTCTGGAGATGGGGCTAGAGCTTCGTTCGACGCAACGTGATTCGAGGGGGCCAATTCCATCTGGGAAAGACAGCCATCTTGGTACCGGGAGCTTCGATTCGGCGGGGAAGAGGAGGTCGAGTTTGTAAGAGTTAGAGTCGGAGTCTGAAGGTCGCTCGGGCGATTTGAGGGCTTTGCAGATGCTTTTGTGCAGCGGCCAGTCTTTCTTTTGGCATGCTGGAGAACAATAAGCTGCCGAGTGGCACGAAGAACAACGCTTTGCGCCAGTGGTGTTGCAGATGGTACACTTCTAGTGTTGTGTCGCCATGATTCGCGCTGCCCTGCTTGGTGGGGTCGGGTTTCGTGGACTTGCCAGCTTTAGAGAGCAGAGGTCCCTAAATAGTGCGCCACATGAGGCTGTGCGTAATTAGGTACTTCATCCAAATTTAATTCTCCCATCTAAAGTGTGCTGAATGTTTTGAATAGTATTGAGGTCAAGCGGCCGAATTCTCTGAACGGTTGATTTGGTCTGCTGTGCCGCTTATTTTGTAGACACAGAACCCCTCTTTTCTAGGCTGTCGAGAAATGGGTACGAGGTTACGAGTGAGCCAACTGGGGAGTGGAAACGTAATTTTGGACTTGACCTATCGACGAGAATATTGCTAGGAAAGGTTGGGAGATACTTTTCGACTCTATCAGAAGAAAATTCATAGGTATTTTACACCCATCAAAAGAAACCCTACGCACTCGGTATCTGGCAAATCCCTACCTCCCTCAATGTGGAACGCTGGCAGAGCAAAGGAATGGATACATAGGAAGCTCCAACCTCCAACAGAGGATTCCTTCACCTACCTACCATTGAATGAAGAGAAGGGCGAATTTCGGCTCATCACGTTTCTTGCACCACCGAGAAAACACCAACCTGTTCGATGCAAGCTGGAAACCGTGTCGCTCACCTCGTTGAAATCGGAATACAAAGAATTTGTCTCTACCTTGGGGTCGGAAAACCTCAGCAAAAGAAAGGTCCTTTCCAAATGGCTACGGCACATCTCCCAGATACCTGTTTCAGTAGAGAAAGAGCCGGTGTCAAGCAACTACCATCCTCCGATTGAGCATTTATATCGATATACGTGGGGTGACTACGCTGCTCTCTCTTATACCTGGGGATTGACAAGTCCGGAAACCGACCGTACGATATTACTCAACGATATGGTGGTGACAGTAGGGAAGAATTTGGAAATTGTTCTTCGCGCTCTCAGTGTGACCCCGGAATTTAAAAAGGGATTCAAATTGTGGGTTGATGCGTTGTGTATCAACCAAGTTGACAATGTTGAACGCGGGTGTCAGGTTGCGAGGATGCGGAATATATATGGTGATGCATATTCCGTGATAGCGTGGCTGGGAGAGGAAGAGGACGGTAGCAATGAAGCCATTCGGTTGCTCCACGACTTGCTAGGCGCCAGCAAAGCGAACCTTGGCCCGGGAATAGAAGTCAAGCTTCAGTCTGAACCACGCTACTTGAGAACTGGCTGGATGGCACTGAACCAACTAATGAAACGAGAGTATTGGTTCCGACTCTGGATCATTCAAGAGGTTGTTCTCGGATCATCTGGAACAATCATTAGGTGTGGCAATATGTCAATCGATTGGGGGAGTTTTTGCCATGCTCTCGGTTTCCTGTTCGACTATTTGTGGACTTTGAAAGACGGCCTGCTTGATAGCGAAATGAGATCCAAGGAGTTAACTCCAAAGTTCATGTCCACAAAAGGACTTCATCTTGTTCATCAAGATCTATGGACTTTAAGTCATTTTGAAAAAGAAGGCACTGGCCGTATTGGGTTTGCGAGGTTGTTGGATGTGGCGGGTTCAGCCCATTCACGCGATGCGAGGGACAGAGTTTATGGTCTTCTTGGGATGATAGATCCTTCTATCGAGTCTTCCCTCTCTCTCAATTATACCATGCAGCCAGGCGAGGTGTATGCGGAGATTGCCAAACTTTTTATCACCCATTCCGGAAATCTTGAAGCCATTCGTGAGGGTAATCCTTGGGGTAGCCAGAATGGCCCTTCATGGGCTGCCGATTGGACCTGGAATGGTCGTCTTCGACATTCCCGTTTAGAAGCACCTAGTGGCTGGACCCAATTCGGCCCACCACATCTACAAATCGCAAAAGCATCCTCGCCGTATCATGCCAGTGGGGACAGTCGCATGCAGGTATCATATCCTACCGATCGGCTACATCTCGTTTGCAGGGGGTTTGTAGTGGATAAGATAGATGGGTTGACTGCTCGTGAAAAGGGGTTCACCACTTGGGAGAGAGAGTCTATTATTCAACCCAAGCAGAGAAAGAGCATTTATGGTTCTGTTGCCGACACCGCAAAGGCTCTCCATCGAACTTTGATGGGAGACCGAGAAGAGCATGCAAAGGAACACAACGAAACACTCCTGTATCTCCCATCTTCATTCAAGGAGACACTCCCTGACTTCCAGAGACTCGGATGGAAGTGGTTCTGTCAAAGGAAAGGTTATTATTACCGATACGAGGTTTGGCGCCGCAAAAATAAAAATTTCTGGCTAGGGACGCAAAGACTCGAAGACTACTTCACCGAAAAGATCCCAGAAGATGCTTCGGAAGAAGATTTCAAGGAGGCTTATTCGTGTTTCGATCGGATGTGTAAAGGGAGGAGATTTATGACGACAGAAAATGGATATATGGGTTGGGCCCCTGATAATATATATGGCACTGACGAAAATCAGACAAGGGAGGGAGATAATATTGCTATCATATTCGGTTGTAGTGCACCCATTACTATTCGTCCGCATGGCACCAAGTTTCAGGTGTTGGGTGGAACATATGTTCAAGGATTTATGGAAGGCGAAGCTATGGAGTCCTTGAAATCTGGGGTCTACGAGATTCAAGATTTTGTGTTTTTCTAAACAAGCATTTGTCAAAGTTGGCCACTTTTGACATTGCTATGAATACAATTAAGAAAAATAATTGCCAGGAAACGCGTCTTTGGTGTAATGGTAACATCTAAGCTTCCCATGATTGATTAATGGAAAATTGGTTAACCAATTGGCCTGCTTAGGCCCCGAGTTCGATTCTCGGGAGACGCAATTATCAAACCTCTTTTTGCACTTTTGTTATTTTTTGTTAGTGATGGGAAAGTAAGATTTTATGGGGCAAATTTGTCATGAGCGAGCTAGAATATTCAGATAATCTTTTTGCTTATTGTTGATTCTAGACCAATGTTTCAATTATACCGCGAAACTGTCACAATTAAATTGGTTGTAGAATTTGCCAGGTAACTGTTTAGGTTGCTGTTTAATTTAAGAGATCCTTTGTACTTGGAGCCGGGAAGACAAAATGGGATGAAAGTCGCGGCCATGCCAGCACCGAATCATGTATTAAATTGACAATCTCACTCGCATCTATATTGAAAGGTCATTATAAGCAATGAGCCAGAAACATGGGGCAACTCCCCCGCATTTTCTTTACCCCAGATTTTGGCACTGCCAAATCTTTAGCCTTGGCGGTTATCCTCAGCGGCAGAAGACAACCACAGGGGCAATGATACTATTCGGGTACGCTCAACTGCTATAGTACTATGGAGTCACTCGTCTGATGTTCAATTTACCCATATGTATTATTATTCTGAAAGTATAAATTAGGTGATGGTTCTCCCGCTTTCCGTACGGAGAAATACTCTCCTATCGATTCCTCTTCATATACTATAGGTACTTCTCTTCAACCATGGTTGCCTTCACTCAATTTACGCTCGCCCTTGCGGTGATTGCTAGCACACTTGCGGCTCCTGCTGCTGAGCCTATGGGACCTGATGTCGAACCTGATTTTGAGATCGGAGGACAGAACCTTGCTCGTCGTCAGGACTACACCCAAAACTACAAGACTGGGGGAAACGTCAATTTCCAGTCCTCCAATGCTGGTTATTCTGTGACGTTCTCTGGTGCCGCAGACTTTGTCGTTGGAAGGGGTTGGAAAACGGGAACTACCAGGTTAACAATTTCTCTCATCCTTCTCACACTTGCCACCTCGATGACTCTCTAACACATCCCCAGAAACATAAACTTCTCCGGCTCGACTACCGCTTCTTCTGGCACAGTTCTCGTCTCCGTCTACGGCTGGTCTACAAACCCCCTAGTGGAGTACTACATCCAAGAATACTCCAACTCCAACGGCGCCGCCCAAGGAACCAAACTCGGCACATTGGAAAGTGATGGATCCACCTACGACATCTGGAAACATCAACAAGTCAACCAACCATCTATCTCGGGCACTACTACTTTCTGGCAGTATATTTCTGTGCGGCAGAATAAGAGGACGGACAATGGGACTATTACTACGAAGAATCATTTTGATGCTTGGGCTAAGCAGGGATTGAAATTAGGGACTATGAATTATCAGGTTCTCGCGACAGAGGGGTGGGGGAATGCGGGTGGTAGTAGTAAGTATAGCCTTAGTGGTTGAGTGGTGGATTGCGGTGTTAGAATTGAGATGGAAGAGGGAATGTTGAGATTGGGTTTTGGGTTTGGGTCTGCTTTGAAAGTAGGTCCGGGGATTAGAATCTACCACTTTCATTGGTTGTTCTCTTCTTTGTATATAGTACAAAGCCAATCACTCCTTATTCCGAACAGATTTGGTGTCAGCAGGAGCTGCCTCATGTGATTAGAGTCCGCTGCTTCTCAGTATTTTTGTTTGAGTTATCTCGCTTTAGTCAGACGGGGAGGGTCATGTGTGGCTGAGCGCCACACCCAGTTCCAACTTCTTGTTGCATGGGCAAAACATAATCAAGAGACTGCAATTTAAGAGAAAAATCTTCCTTGGATCAGGATCTCCATTCTTCTATTCTTTTCTTAATTTTTAAATGCGTTGTTCTTCTGATGTGGATGGTTGAAGTTTACCTTACCATTGTCTACTCTGCGTTTGGCAATATAACCCTAAATAATGAAGTAGTTGTTGATATGAGGTTTTGCTGTAGATTTCTGTTATGGGAGGATTAAGTTCCTTTACCACTCTCGGTGTTAGCCAGATATAAGGTTATCAATTACTACTTTTCTGTCACATACGACCATAGACTGAGGAGAATTGGGCATCCCGTCCGCTCTGCCATACACAAGCCTCAGATCGGCAGATTAGTAGTTGGGTGGGTGACCACCAGCGAATACCTGCTGTTGTATGTCTTTATTTTTCTTTTTGCCCTTCTCTTGTCTGTATAGGCAAGGGGTCATCTGTTGCACGTAGTAGAAATATATTCGAGCACTAATGGTCGTGGCAAGGTAACGAGGGTGGCTCTACGGGGACGGGAAAAACGTCCCAATGATGAATAAAACTACAACGCAACATTTTATAATAGATAAGCTTCCTTCTAGTACTTGTTGGCTCTTAGAAACTTGTTCTATATTTTATATATATTTTTCTTGTCTCTTTTAGATGCTCTATTATGCTTTTAGTAGGGTGTCAAATTGCGAACTTTTTTTCCGTCCCCGTAGAGGGTGGTGTTTAAACGAGAGTCACAACCTGAAAACTTATATATAGTTTCTCTGCACAGCCATACGATCACAAGAATACATTGAGTACTCATGATCTGGAGCAAGCACTTTACTAGTAAGCATTGAAAGAGATTGAAACAAAGCTTTAGAAAGTAACGGCGTGAGGAATTTGCGCTGACCTGGGATACGCCAGGAGTACGAAAAGGTTGAGCAACGTCATTGTAAATAGGTCAGTGGAATGTGTACGGATTAAGAAGCTATAAGTGCAGATTAAAAAGAATTAAACCGTGATGCGCAGAGCCCGTATGGTTATACCTACTTAAAAAGAAACAAAAGGTCATTATTGCCTATCTCATCAACCAATCAATCCATTTGAGTAACTCCTTAGCGGCGACCTCTTTTATCTCAACGAAATTTTTTAACTTTGAACATTTCTTTCAAGTCGCTTACCCTGTTCGTTAGAGTTAGCTTACTGAACAATCAACACTCGGTTGGTATGACATAGTTTGCAGTCAATTTAAGCTATAAATCACAGCAATAAAAAACATACCACTAACATGCACGTACTAATGGTATTGCAATAAAGTGGGGTTACAATAATTGATTTATACATTATTTGCACTCATTAATTAGATACTGTATTCAATTATTATACGACGAGTATCAGCAATACTCAAAGCTTATATTGTAGTATATCGTAGTAATTTATTATTGCCAAGGCTGTCAAATTTAAGCTCAAATACCCTGGATTTCCACCCCACTTTTTTCAAGCCACATATTTTAGAACTATATGGTAGAACAACTAGCGCTAAAAATATACAGCTAGATAGCTAGGATTGTAGATCTAATTAAATAGAGTATATTAAACAAAGAATTGAGCTCACAGCCACTTGAGGAGTAGTTGGTGATGAAAGTAGACCATGTGCGATGAAAGAATTCGACAACACCACGTCTAAACAACACCAAGGGCAAAACATCACCAACAACACCAAGGGCACACGACCAAACAACAAAGGTACTGGTACGACAAGCGTGCTCGACAAGCTTAAACCCATCTACTGCATCTGTTAAAAAACCCCTGTGCCTTTACGGCTCCGCCGGACGCCAGTTGGCCACCAAGAACCGCAAATGGCTCGACTGCCCCTTTCACCTCTTGTTACTAATACAGCTGCAAAAGCAACCCCCCCCCCCTCTCGCACACGCTAGTTGTATCACTACAGAGAGCTACTAAAAGAATAACAGACAGTTAACTTATCTATGGCCCTGTTACAGCCCTCTGGGATGAGTATCTCAACTCTAACATAGTCTGTAAACTACCTGCGAGACTCCGCGGCCCCCTCCAAGCCCTCTGCAAAGACATATCCAAGGTCACACAGAGCCACTTCAATGCACACCTGTCAGGCTCACTGACCCTGTCTACAAGCAACACCTCTACAAATCACACGCCTAGTACAACAACAGCCACAACCCGCGAGCCCTCCCCGGCCCCTGAACCAACCCCCCGACACCCGCCGCACACATATGCCGCCGCCGCTGCCCGCCCAGTAGAGCACCCAACGGGCTGGAATACAACCTGTAAACCACCTGTAAAAGTGACCTTGGCCTAACAAGACCACCAACTCTTTATTAGAATTGCTCTAGAACACCTAGTACGTGTAGCAGGCTCTTTTGTAATTCTAGCATCTCTGAAACAACTACTTCATAAAGATACCTATCTTATTAAAGAGTTACTTAAAACAAAAACAGGATTCACCTTATGTACAGGGTCTGCAAAAGCTCTTACAGTACTACAAACATATACTAATTAAATCAGAACATATATAACTAACTGTCTAATAGAGAAACAGTCTAATTAGGTTATATACTAACTAGAATTTATCTTACAAACAGTAAAAATAATAGACAACCTATTTACAATCTAAAACACCTCTGTTATAGACTAAATTATCTTAGAAGTAGTCTATAACATAACTAACTAACAAACTATATAAGTTACTAAGTTAATCTAAAGTGTTAATAATAGACTCTTTAGCTTAACCTAGTTTATTAACTTTAAGACACAAGGACATAAGTAGATCTCTAGATTACTATAAATACTAGAAACTATAATTACTATAAGCCTAGTTAAAAACAAACCAAAGATAATTTAATATAATAAATACTATAGATAGTATAACACCTACTTCTACTCTTGTATATAATACTATAGACTTTGTAAATTAGGCTACCTAGAGTTAGAACTGTAATATATAGAGACTGTGTTAGTTATATAACTGTTGGTATGACTTGGTAGTCATAAAGTGTAATGTAATAAGTAGTTGTATTCCTATATCTTTATTACATAAAGAGTAAAGGTAAAGAGGGGTCAGATCCTGTGAGCTTAAGTATGTGAGTAGCAAGCCACTTACATAAGCCAAAGCACGTAGATCAACTGAGCTGTCGTGGAAGGTGCTATTCACTAGGAATATGTAACAACACTGGGCCTACTTTAAAAGTAGCCAGAAAGCAGTAAAGACAGTAAGACAGTAAGGGTAAAGAAAAGAAAGCACCTATTCCATCCAACTAATCATATCCCTCATTTCCTACTCAATTCCACGTTCAACCTATTCAGTGACCTTGATATCAAGTTTGTTTGTATTAATTAGATTACGCAGAGCAGGGCAAGCCTTGGATTTTGTCATAGTGTCCGCTGGGTTAGTATTGCCATCAATCCACTTAATTTCGCTAATCTCGCGCTGCTTATACACTTGTCGTAGGCTCATTACATCTATCATAAGACACTTCTCCTTGGTAGTCCCAAGTTTGACTAGGCACTCATAAAGTGACTTTGAGTCAGTGTAAACTATGAGGGGTATTTTGAGACCAAGGATAGCTTCCAGGGTTGCCTTGACAGATGTAGCTATGTCAAATCCAGCGCTCATTGTATACAATTCAGAGGCCAAAACGCTCTGTGTAACCCTCTTACACTTAACAGAGGACCAGTGCAAAATGTTAGCGTTCCCTGGTTTATCTGCTAGTACAAGAACATAGCTAATTTAGGAGGTGAAGTCCTCGTTATTTGCGAAGGAGGAGTCCGTGAATATAACTAGTCTGAGGGTATTCTTGTCTAGCTTAATAAATTGGAGGCCTCTGGTGGGGTTGTTAATTTGCCATTGGATTCGCTTATTGAGGAGTGTGATATCCTGGCTTTGAGGGTCAAGCTTCTAGGCAGCGAAGGAGAGGTCAAAAGCAGCCTCTGGTTGTGAGACTGTCGCCAGGTAGGCCCCACGTGCTCGTTGGGCTATGTACTGGTCCCTGATTGAGGCACTCTGGCGAACGTTGCCCCGGGAGCTTACTAGGTCCATTGGTGAAGTGCTCACTGGCTTCAAGTTCTTGGTATAGCCTTCCTGGGTCAAGAGTATTAAGCTGTTTGGTTGGAGGGTGACTTTGCCGCCATTGAACTTAAGTAGGTGCTCGCTAGTAAGTTGCTCCCTGGGTTTCGAAATAAATTCAGCCTTCTTTAATTCCTTCTCTTTAGCTGTAGCAAACCCTGGGTTTGCTAGTATTAGAGTGTCGTTAGTCTAAAGGCCGACAATTCTAAATTAGTCTAGTGTGCTGATAGAGAGTAGGCAGGGGTCGTATGTGGATTAAGCTATACATAGCTTCTCAAGGTAGTGATTGTAGTAGGTACTAAACCAGTGGTTTCCAGCTTCAGGTACACTGTAGAGTGGTTTTATGACTTTGAGGTAGATACCACTCCACTGGAGGACTTCTTGTGGTGGGCGTACATAAAAATCCTGGTTCAGCTTTGTGGTTGACTAGGTATATGCCTGAGTAATGTCTCTTAGGTAGACATTTAACTCTAGGCATATTGCAGCTATAGCAAGTATAATTCGCTGGCTTACTCGTTGAATTGTAGGTGATTGAGTCAGGACTTAAGACTTATTTTCATTGTTATATGCTTGGATAACAAGTCTTGATTTCTCATATGCCTTATTTGTGCCCTTGTTTTTGATGCTGTCTACGAACCTTGAATTAAATATTCTGGCGTCTCCTGGTAGGTCACATGGCAGGATATATTCAAAGACTTCACGTCCAATTAATCTGTTGACTTCTTGTTGCTGGGAGTGCTTAAATTGACTAAAAGCAGAGGCAGTGGAAGTGGCGTCTTTAGCGAAATAGACGTTGATATTCAAGGTACTTGGTTGCTTTCGTGGTCTCCCTGGGCCACGCTTTGGAGGCTGGCTATGGGGTTGTTCTTGTGGTTGCCTTTGATTTTGAGTCTTTGATGGCCTGTCTGGGCCACGCCTTGGCTGAATGACTTTAGGTGGTACAGGTGGCTGAAATTCCTCATAGTCTTCAGGTTTTTCATGGTCCTTAGGTTTCTTATGGTTTTCAGGTTCCTGGGTAGCTGGTGGTGTCTAGAAGTCTGGGTCTGTAAGGTAGGGTTTTACTGCTGTGGAGTGGAATTTTGTGGGTCCTCTTGGGAGTTTAATAATGCACTCCTCATTTTCCATTTCTACAAGCGTAAAAGGGCTAGTCCACTTCCCGGGTTCACGCTACACAAGTAAATCTGAATTGAGGGGCAGGTCTTTGAGTAGGCTATTTGTGGAGCTATTGTGCTGATTAAGGGCATCGTTGATTTAGCGTTTGGTCGCTGGCGGAAGCAAGTAGAGGCTATCTGCGGAGGTGATGCTTGAAGAGCTCAACGAAGAGATCAAGGCTTTGAGATATATCAAGGGGGTTGGTTTGATAAGGGGGGAGGCTTGCAACGTGAAGAAAGCAGTACTAGACCGACGGGGTCGTAGATACTAGTAGGAGTTGGACTGACAGAGTTGCTGGAGGCTCTTGTGTGAGGTTCTTGTTTAAGGCTTTGCAGATGCAGGGTATAAGGCTCTTTCGCAGAGTAAATCAGTGGGCGTTTATATGTAGCTGGCGGAAGCAAGTAGAGGCTATCTGCGGAGGTAATGCTTGAAGGGCTCAACAAAGAGATCAAGGCTTTGAGATATATCAAGGGGGTCGGTTTAATAAGGGGGGAGACTTGCAACGTAAAGAAAGCAGTACTAGACTGACAGGGTCGTAGATACTAGTGAGAGTCTGAAATGATTGCCAGTGCCTCTATATCTCATGTCGTCTATATAGGTCTTTGCGACATTTGTCAATTCTCGTCTATACCCTAGCTTTGCTTGTAATTAGGTACGAGGTAGCTGCCACAGTTGTGTAGGAGGTACGTGGGGTACTAGGGGCGTAGGTGGTGTAGAGGGTACAGGCGGTATAGTGCTGCCACTGGTTGTATAGGCAGCTAGAGTTTATTGGGACAGAGAGGGATTTATACCTGTCTAGGGTTGCTAGAACTGGTATAAGGTAAGGAAGTTTGTGTGTTGATTTGGCTGTACTATGCCTGGTGGGGGTCTATATACATGAATGCCTTGTGGTTGCTGTGCTATAGTGGTCCCTAGAGGGGCAGGGTCTAGAGGGTTTGAGGTTGAGGTGCTTTGTGGAGTGACTTGAGGTGCTTGAGGGACGCCTTGAGTAGTGCTTTGAGAGGTGCTTTGAGAGGTGCTTTGAGAAGTGTTTTAAGGCGTCTGAGGGAAGCTTTGAGAGGTCCTTTGAGAAGTGTTTTGAGGCATCTAAGGGAAGCTTTGAGAGGTTCTTTGAGAAGTGTTTTGAGGCATCTGAGGGAAGCTTTGAGAGGTGCTGTAGGGTTAAGCTTCTTGAGGTTGAATGAGTTGAAAAGGATCTCTGTATTGAAAGGAGGGGTCGTACATTGTCTTGTATTGTCGATTAAACCTTCTGGAATTTGTGTCTCTATCCTTTATGATATTGAGTATCTCCTTGTCTGTCTACTTAACTAGGTCAATCTCCTTGAGGGTATTGACAAGAGCTGTAGCTATATGTGCCTTCTTGCTGTCTATCTCAATCCATATACCTCGACAATGAAGTGCCTTGTGTAGCTTAGTGACTTAGGATCTGTTAGCTGTTGTAAAGTAATCTTTATCCTAGTCTTCAAAGTCTTCTTGAAAGGTAGCCTAAAGTACTTTATCGTTGTCTTCTATCTAGTTGTATTTGTTAATATACTTAGTGACGAACTTTATAAGGTTGTTCTTACTAAGCTCTCTTAGTAGCTCTATTAGTTCAGCTATGTTGTGACTAAGCAAGGTAGGGTAGAGGTTTGAGAGTAGGGGTGTAAGAGTGTGAGAGTGTAGAAAGCCTTGGATTCTAGCTCTTCCAAGGTTCAAGAGTATTCGCGAAGTAAGAGGTTAATCTGCTAAATATTGTGAGAGTGTAGTAAGGGTGAGAATAAGAGTATAAGAGTACTAACAGTAATCAAGTTATAAGTGTTTAGTCTTTGCAATTCTAGCACTTCTAGAACTTGATCCAAGAAGGCACTCTATATATACTTGTTGTAGTAGTAAAGTATAAATCTACAGTCTAAGAGAGAGACTTTACTCTTTAAGTTATAATACTATTACACTACATTAATATATACTATAATCCAAGAAGAAGCAGAGGTAGTTAACAAGTATATCTGATCTATGTGCGCTCACTAATCAGTGTTAGTATAACTTAGTAGTCATAAAGTATAATACAATAAGTAGTTGTATTTCTATATCTTTATTATATAAAGAGTAAAGGTAAAGAGAGGTCAGATCCTGTAAGCTTAAGTATATAAGTAGCAAGCCACTTATATAAGCTAAAGCACGTGGATTAACTAAGCTGTCGTAGAAGGTGCTATTTACTAGGAATATATAACGACAATAACCTTTCGTCTAATCTAAGAAAGCCTTTATCTGCTATTATAAATCAATCAGGAATTAATTAATTCTAGTAGATAGAGTTAACAGAATTAACAGAGTCTATGTAATATTAGGGTTTAGGAGCTTCTATAAAACAAGACTTCTTCTATATCTCTAAGAAGGAGCAGAGATTAGTTCTGTACGAAATCTAATACTTGTTTACTCTTATATGAGATTTAATTTAACTTATTACCTACTATCTACCTCACAAGAACACACTATATACTATATAGTAACACAACTATATAAATGCCTAAAAAGATACAAGAACTACAGCAGACTATATATAGTAGATTATCTTTACTACCTGCTACGTCTAGTACACAAAGAACTTATACCTAGCTTATAACAAACTATAATTCTCTAAGCAAGTAAACTCGCACACAAAAGGCTATATAAGACAGCTAGCTGCTATACTATACTATCTATAGATACTTAAATAGCTAAAGAAGAGCCTTCTTTAGCTACCTCTTCTCTAATAACTCTAGTCTATAAACTATAAACTACTATCTTAATAATAGCCTTAGCTATCTGTTTCTACTTATTAGACACTAAAAACCTATACCTACTAGATAAATTATAATGTTATATAACTATATCTACCTAGTAAAGCCTCTAACTATACTACAAGCTAATATAGAAAGAGATACTACTCTATACAAGATAGTACTCTCTCTAGCAAACAGTGTAACAAATACTATCTTATAGGTCTAACAAAGGTAACTAAGTCTTTGTTAGTTAAGTCGCAGGTAGAAAGTAGAAGTCGCTGAGTTATTTACTTAGAAGTAAACTTATTACTTAAACTCAAGAAGTTAAACAAGATATATTAATAACTAAAGTAAGAGAAGAGTTAAGTATAAAGCTTCTATCTAATAGTAGACGTGCTAGTTATATATAGATCCTTTATTCTAATAGCCGCTATAGTTAACTGTTTAACTATAGCTAATTATAACGAAACTCACTTCTGTACTAAAAGTAACAAAGGTAACTTAAGTCTCGAAGGTTAGGATACAGTAAGAGGTTCAGATATACCAGGTGTTTACTTAAAGGTAAACTTGTTACTTGAACTCAAGATGTTAAAACAAGATATATTGAAAACTAAAGTAAGTTAAGTATAAAGCTTCTATCTAATAGTAGACGTGCTAGTTATATATAGAACCTTTATTCTCATAGCTGCTATAGTCGACTGTTTGACTATAGTCGACATAGTCGACTCGTTAGCTATATTACTTGTTACATAATATATTCTTTATCTAAAAGAGATCCTTAGATTAGTTAGCTACTCTAGCTAATCCTATAACCTATAACTACTCAATAGTATCTTGTCCTGTCAGAGCGCCGTCTAGACTTACTTATTACGTGCTATCCTGTGATTTGTAACACTATTCCCTTCTTAGCCTAGCGTGTCTCTACGCTTAAGTACAACCTAAGAAATATTGTCAGAAGGCTAGCAGCCTTCTCTTTCTTTAATATAAACACTACTCAAGCCTTCTAACACAAACGTTAGATCGAATTAGTAAAACATATCAATAGATCTAGTAAAGAGATAGCTTCCTGTACCTGATGCAAACGTTCTAGGCAAAAGTATATAGCCTTAGCTATTACACTAGAAGCTAACAAATGTTCTGAGTATATGTAACAGAAGAAATCCTGTGATGTAAAATCACAAAACCAAATACTCTCACTTTCTGACTAGTCCTTCATTAACTAGCAACGCCAAAGATTATAGAACAAAGAAGAACAGACATAGCAGTTCTAACAGGAGGCTGCTACTAAGGTTCTTCGTTTACAAAAACTACAACACTAGCTTGATTAGCGTGAACAGTAGTTAATTTATTCTGGCCTGAACTCCATGGCCGAACTAGAAGAGAAGGAGAAGAAAGAGATAGAGAAAGAAGCGAAAGAGAAGAGAGAAGAGGAGGCTACTAGGCTAGCAGCTCTTTCTATCCCTGCTTCCTCTGATCTCTCCCCTGACTTAGGTCTTGACCTAGCCTTTTTTGCGTCCTTCCCAGCTGACTACAAAATGTAGACAACCCTAGGTTTTGGTAGTAGAACTCCTGAAGTTTCTCCTAGCCCTGGTTAAGATTCTCTTTTAGTTCCTAAGTGTTTTCTAAATGTAGGTAATCTAACTATTTAATCAGGTACTTGACCTGTCCTCTAACAACCTTATAGTCAAGAATTCTCTTGACTTTGTATTCTACATTAGAGTTGACAGGTTAGATTTCTGTGAGTAGAGCTAGTAGTACTCCTAGTAGTGCTAGTTTAAGCAAGGATATATAGAATACTAAATAGATATTTATAGTCTTTGGTAGCATGAGTTTATAATTCAGAGGTTCTTTGACGTGTTTGATTTTGAACAGTCTAAGCTTTTTGTAGTCTAGTTTACTACTTAGTCTTTTAGTGTTAATGTTTTTTCTGACTAAATAGACTTTATTCTCTCCTTTTAACGTTAGCTCCTGACTACGTTACTTGTTGTAGTAGTATGTATTATGTTCTGCTATAAACTAAAGTTACTCTACAAGCTTCTTGTATAATTCCCTGAGTTTATAGTCTTGTAATCCTGCTTTGTCACTATCAACAGTACTCTGTAATAAGTCTTAATAAGCAACTAATTTATATCTATAGTTAGCGTAGAATAGTGTAACAAGTATAGTTTCTGTTGTTAAACTATTGTAGGCAAACTATGCCAAGGGTAGTAGTTTGACCTAATTATCTTGCTTATAGTTTATATAATATCTCAAGTATACTTTAATAACTTAATTCATTTGTTTAGTCTCTCTATTTGTCTAGAGGTGAAAAGCTGTTAACAGCTTTCTTTTTACACCTAGTTGCTCTATGAGAGCTGTCTAGAATTTTAAGGTAAAGAGCTTATCTCTGTTAGAGATTATTTCTTCTAGTAGACTATATAGAGCAACTACTTCCTGTAGGAATATATAAGCTAGATGTTCTGCTGTACTTGCTTCTATATATAGTACAAGTATTATATACTTTGTGAGTTGTTTAACAATAACTAGGATTGAGTTATATATAACTCCTGTTATTAGGTCTTTGGATTTTAGTAGCTTGACTATAAAATCCTATAATATAGATCTCTAAGGTATCTATAGTATTAGAGTAGTACTTATCTGTCTATAAGGTATATAGTAGAAAGCCTTGTTTCTAGTACAGGTATTACACTCTGCTATTACTTCCTTAACTACTACTAATAGGTGATTAACATAGTAGTGTTACTTGATCTACTAGAGGGTTCAACGAACTCTCTAGTAACTATATACTAGAGTAGTATAGTATTCTTTAATAAATTCCTTTATATAGGATTTAGAGACATGTAGCTTTCTGTTTGTATACTGTTCTTTGTTGTTTTAATTATTTGTTACTCTATATTTATTAATAAAGTCTCCTCTACTGTTTAGCAAGTTCTTTGGCATAGGTTCTCTTTCTACTAGAGTAGGTTGCTCTATCTCTTAGGCTCTCTAGACCTTCTTGGTCTACAGACCTTTCTCTGTTACTGCTATTTCATGTATAGCTAGAGCTAGGTCCTTGTTTTCTAGAGTCTTTAAGATTGTAATCTTTTTGTACTCTTTATCTCCTTTATAACTAGGTTGATAGCTTAAGGCGTCTGCTTGTAGGTTATCTGTTCCTTTAATATAGTAAATTAAAATATTGAATTTAGCAAGAGTCTAGGACTACCTTACAAGGCGTCTGTTGCTGAGTTCCTTTGTTGTTATAAAAGTTTTAAGATTCTTATAGTTAGTAAGAATTAGTACTTAGTGCTTCACACCCTGTAAGTAGATCCTCTAGTGTTCTAAAGCTAGGACTATAGTGAGAAGCTCTTTCTTATAGATACTATAATTCTGCTATATAGAGTCTAATGTCTTAGAGAAATATACTACAGGCATTAGTTTCTCCTTGTTGTTTAGTTAAAGGTATATAGTAGTAATTACTATATCTAAAACATCTGTCTTAATAGTACTTAGTTTATTAGCATTATAGTTTCTAAGGATTAGTTTCTTAGTAAACTACTTCTTTATTACCTGAAATACTACTTCGACAACCTTATCTTATATAAAAGAAATGTTCTTTTTTGTAAGGTTTGTTATAGGTTTTAAAATACTAGTATAGTCTCTAATAAATTATTAACAGAAGTTAGTAAATCCTTAGAATAATTAAACATCCTTGACATTTTCTAGTAACTTCTATTCTAGAATTACTTTGACTTTCTCAGAGTCTACTTTTATTTGTCTAGGAGTAATAGTATACTCTAGAAAGATAGTATAAGTTACTTTAAACTTGTATTTTAAAAGTTTAAGGCAAGAGTCTACTATTGTAAGTCTCTGTAGAACTTCTTAACATGTCTCTTATAGTTCTCTAATTTTTCTGAAAACATAAGAATGTTGTTTAGGTAACAGATAATAGTTATTTCTAGAAGGTTCTCTAGTATTTTGTTGTTTTGTCTTTGACAAGTAGTAGATATATTAGTTAGACTAAATAGTATTACTATGTACTTGTAAAGGCCTAATAGTAAGACAAAGGCTGTCTTCTATTTATCTCCTTACTTAATCTATATTAAGCTAAAGGTATTTTGTTAGTTAAGTTTAGTAAATATCTTAGCCTTTCCTAACTTGTCCTGTAAGTACTAGTCTTCTAGTAATAGATAAGTGTCCTTAACTGTTGCTTTGTTAACATCTCTATAGTTAATGTAAACTCTTCTATTTGAATTGTTCTTCTTGAATGCTATAAGTATATTAGAAGTAGCTAGCAAGTCTGATTTTCAGATGTGTCTCTTCTGAATTCCTTCTTGTATATACTTCTCGAGAAGCTATAAGTTCCTCTAATTATAAGGCTAAAGCTTCTGCTTTTTGAGGTTATAACTCTCTTTTAATTTAATCTTATAATCCTATAGTTAATGTTTAGAGAGAGTATATATGTTCTCTAAGTTATTAAACAACTCTAAAAATTCCTTATACTACACAGGTATTATATTATTAGTAGTTCGACTAACCTGTAGAGGACTCTAGGCTAGGTGTCTAGGTACTTTAGAAGAGGTAGCGCTAGCCTCCTTCTAGCCTTGTAGTCACAACTATATATAGTTACATTAACTAAAAGTAATACTATGTTTCTTCTAGTTAATGTCTAGATTATGTTCTTGAATCTAGGGTATACTAAGTATTACTTCTTTGTTCTCTATCTTAACGACATTGAATTATATATCTAAACAGTGTTTGTTAATAGTAGTCTTTGTAGGAATAGTTCACTAATCAATAACTCTATTTTAGTAAGTAACATTAGTTCTGTCAACAACACTCAAGACATAGAGTAATGTTTTCTTGACTAGAATGTTAAGCCTCTTATAGGCTTTTAGAGATATGAAATTACTTGTTACTCTAGAATTAATTATAATCTATAATTTCTTTCCTCTAATAGCTATAGTTACATAAAACTAGCTTTCTCCTAAAGTAGCATGTAGTTCTAGTCTAATATAGTAGATGTCAAACATTCTATTCTTAGCATTGTTAAGCTAAGTTATAGCATCCTAAGCCTATAGAAAGAATATAACTTTTTCCTAGTCTATATAAGCTACTTCACATATCTATTAATATTCTACTCCTGTCTAATAATCTAGCAACGTTCCTGTGAACTGTTTATTTGATGTCTAGTTAGATGTTAGTTATAGTTAGTAGTATACCTACTTAGTTGTAAAAGAACCTAGAGTCTGAGTAGCCTAAAGTTCCTCTTCTACTAAGTAGTAGAATTCTATAGGTAGTAGTGTTTTGTTGTAGTCTATAGTATAATTATATTTCTTTTCTTCTCTAGAGATATGTCTAGATCCTTTGTGTTTGAAGTAGATATAACTTACTTAATTATTATTAACAATATACTATTGGAGAGAGATAGAACTATACCTAATAGTAGTATATAGAGACCAAAAGTCTAGTCTTTTACCTTTTATGACTATCTATTAATTCTCTCTCTTATAGGTTCTAATAAAGACTTATATATCCCTGACATAGAGTTCTCTACTCTAATTATTCCCCTTAGACAATTCTAATAATTTAGAGAAGTCTTTCTCTAATATATTAGCAGGTGATTTATAAGTAGCCTATAATAGTAACTCGTGTTTGCTCTCTAAGTAGGTGTTGTAATATTGTTTAAGAATAGAATTATCTTTCTTAACCTAAGTTTTATACCTACGTGCTTCTAATTCCTTATCAGAGAGCTCTTGTGTTTCTAGTAATACTACCTGCCTACAGAAGGTAGCATTAACTTGTTTTCCCTTGTTAGTTTACTTCTTTAAGCTACATTCGTTTGCTCTATAGCCTGACTAGCTACATAAGTAGCATAAATTCTACTTACGTCAGCGGTTCTATTCTTCTTAGGAAAGTTTCTTTCCTTTAAAAGATTTCTTCTAGGCTATGTTTACTTTGCTATTATTCTGTTAGCTATTATACTTGCTCTTGCTCTAGTTCTTATCTTGACTTCTACTCCCTTGAACAGATTTCCTGAATTCCTACAGACGATTATCTAGTTAGATAACACTGCTAACTATACTACTAATAGTAGTGAAAACTATATTCTGTTTTACTATTTCTTCTCAGAGGTATACCTTTAATCTCCTATAGAAGAGTTCTATAAGAGCGAGAGCGTTCTATCTAGACTTGTTTCTATATTATTAGAAATCATTAGTATAGCTAATAGCTAATCTAGTCTATTTTAGGTCTAAAAGCTTTTGTACTACTGTTTAGATTATGTCAAAATCTCTAAATACCTTCCTAATTACTACTTTGAATCCCCTGAAGAATTTAAACATTATTTAGGTGTCCTCTATTAATCTATTATTGTCTTTATACACAGAGAAGTCCTCGAGGTAAGGTTAGGCCTAATCTAATGTAGCTTCTCTTAGGTAGGAGATTACAAAGATTAATTATAAGTTATAGTTATTACTAAATTTGTCTGTGTTAAAGTTAAAGTAGATATCTATCTAAAGAAGAAATAACTTAAGTTTGTTTCTCTTCCTATAATATATATCTAGGAGCTTGACTTAGATAGTCTTAAGTACTTTAACCTTAAAAGGTTTAGGTATATTAGGCATGCTAGTGTTGTTGTAGTTAGAGTCTACTAGTACTAGTTCGTTGTCTAGTAATAGTACAGCAGAGGTAGCCTAGAGTTAAGTTCTCTTAGTACTACTAGAGAGAGTTAACAAGTTTGTTCAGCTAGTACTAGGACTAGCAACAGCTAGTTTTAGTAGAGTTAGAGCTATAACAACTAAACTTCTAAGTAGATGCTTAAAGTATAACAAAACTCACTTCTATACTAAAAGTAACAAAGGTAACTTAAGTCTCGAAGGTTAGAATGTAGTAAGAGGTTTAGATACACTAAGTGTTTACTTAAAGATAAACTTGTTACTTAAACTTAAGATGTCAAAACAAGATATATTGAAAACTAAAGTAAGTTAAGTATAAAGCTTCTATCTAATAGCAGATGTACTAGTTATATATAGAACCTTTATTCTTATAGCTGCTATAGTCAACTGTTTGACTATAGTCGACATAGTCGACTCGTTGGCTATGTCGCTTGTCACGTGATATGTTCTTTATCTAAAAGAGATCCTTAGATCAGTTAGCTACTCTAGCTAATTCTATAACCTATAACTACTCAATAGTATCTTGTTCTGTTAGAGCGCTGTCTAGACTTACTCATCACGTGCTATCCCGTGATTCGTGACACTAATATAGTTAACTCGTCGGCTATATCGCCTTCTTCTGTTATATAATCTGTTAACCGAAGGAAATCCTTAGATTAGCTAGCTACTCTAGCTAATTCTTATAACCTATAACTACTTAATAGTATCTTGTTCTGTTAGAACACTGTCTGGACTTACTTATCACGTGCTAGCACGTGATTTGTAACACTATTCCCTTCTTAGCTTAGCGTGTTCCTATGCTTAAGTATAACCTAAGAAATGTTATTAGAAGGCTAGCAGCCTTCTCTTTCTTTTAATATAAACATTACTTAAGTATTTAAACACAAACGCTAGATTAAGCTAGCAAAGTATATTAACAGATCTAGTAAAGAAATAGCTCTCTGTACTTAATGTAAACGTTCTAGACGAAAGTATATAGCTCTAGCTATTACTCTAGAGGCTAATAAATGTTCTAAGTATATAAGGCAGAAGAAATCCTGTAATATAAAATCACAAAACTAAATACTCTTACTTTCTGACTAGTCTTCTATTAACTAGTAATGCTAAAGATTACAGAACAAAGAAGAACAGGCCTAGTAGTTCTAACAGAAGGCTGCTGCTAAGGTTCTTTGTTTGCGGAAACTATAATACTAACTTAATAAGTTAAAGCAGGAATTAATTTATTCTAGCCTAAACTCTATAGCTAAACTAGAAGAAAGAGAAAAGAAAGAGAAAGAAAAGAAAGAGCAGGAAACAAAGAGTTAGAGAGAAGAAGATACTACTAGGCTAGCAGTTCTTTCTACTTCTGTCTCTTCTAACTCTTCTAACCTAGGCCTTAACCTAGCCTTCTTTGTGTCTTTCCCGGCTAACTACAAGATATAGGCAACCTTAGGTTTTAGTAGTAGAACTCCTGAAGTTCCTTTAGGCACTAGTTAAGGTTTCTCTTTAGTTCTTAAGTATTTTCTAAATATAAGTAATTTAACTATTTAATTAGATACTTAACCTGTCCTCTAATAACCTTATAGTTAAGAATTCTCTTAACTTTATATTCTATGTTAGAGTTAACAGGCTGAATATCTATGAGTAGAGCTAGTAGTACTTCTAGTAATACTTGTTCGAGTAAGAATATATAGAATACTAGATAGATATTTATAGTTCTTAGTAGCGTGAGTTTATAATTTAAAGGTCTTTTAATATATTTAATTTTAAATAGTCTAAGTTTCTTATAGTCTAGTTTACTACTTAGTCTTTTTGTATTAATGTTTTTCCTAACTAAATAGACTTTATTCTCTTCTTTTAACGTTAGCTTCTAACTACGTTGTTTGTTATAGTAGTATATGTTTCTTTCTACTATAAATTATAGTTCTAATATAAGTTCTTTATGTAGTTCCTTGATTTTCGAGACCTAAACTTAAATAAGTTAATTATTAACAGTTGTGTTTAGTAATTCTCAATATACTACTAATTTATACTAAAAGTTAGTATAGAATAGTATAACAAGTATAGTTTCTGTTATTAAACTATTATACAAGAACTGTGCTAAGACTAGTAGCTTAACCTAATTATTTTACTAGTAGTTTATATAACAATATAAGTATGTCTTAACTACTTAATTTATATGTTTATTACCTCTATTTGTTTATAGATAGAAAGCTGTTAATAGCTTTCTCTTTATATCTAGAAGCTTAGTAAGAGCTACCTAGAATTTCAAGGTAAAGAGCTTGTCTCTGTCTGAGATTACTTCCTTAAGTAGTCTATGTCTTAAGACTACTTCTTTTAGAAATGTAAATGCTAATTCCTCTGCTATACTTAACTCTATATATAGTACTAAGATTATATACTTTATAAGTTATTCTATAATAACTAGAATTGAATTATATTCTACTTCTGTTATTAGTTCTTTGGATTTTAGTAGTTTAACTATAAAATTCTAAGATATTGATTTCTAAGGTATTTATAGTATTAGAGTAGTACTTATCTGTTTATAAGGTATATAACAGAAAGTTTTGTTTTTAGTACAGGTATTATACTCTAATATTACTTGCTTAACTACTACTAATAGATAATTAACGTAGTAGTGTTGTTTTATTCTCTATAGAGTTTAACAAACTCTCTAGTAGCTATATACTAGAGTAGTATAGTATTCTTTAATAAACTCTTTTATGTAGAATTTAGGAATATATAGTTTTCTATTTATATATTATTTCTAATTGTTTTGTTTCTCTGTTACTCTATATATATTAATAAAATCTCTACTGTTAGGTAGGTTTTTTAGTATTATTACTTATTTAGCTAGAGCTAGACGTTCTTCTTCCTAGGCTCTTTAAATTTTCTTTATCTACAGGTTATTAGCTTCTGCTACTGTGATCTTGTGTACTGCTAGAGCTAGATCTCTATTTTCAAGAGTTTTCAAGATTATAATCTTTTTGTACTCTTTATCTTCTTTGTAGCCTAGCTTTCTACTAAGAGTGTTAGCTTAAGGGTTTACTGTTTTACTAATATATTAGATTACAATATTGTATTCTCTAAGAATTCCTGTCTATTTTGCAAACCTTCTATTAGTAAGCTCTTGTGTAGTAGTAAATTATTACGAATCAGGTGTTAGTATATAATAAGTAAAGTTCAGGCAGCGTTCTAATAGAACAAACACTTAACAGGCCTTAGTAGTACAAGGGAATTAATTAGGTTAGCTACTTAATCTATAGATCTCATTATATATAGTCATGTAATAGATTCTAGGATCTTAAGGATCTCAAGATCTAGACAGGTAATCTAGAGAATCCCTAGATCTACAGGCAGAAAGGTTCTATATATAACTAGCAGGTCTACTATTAGATAGAAGCTTTATACTTAACTCTTATCTACTTTAGTATTTAATACATTTGGTTTTGAACTCTTAAGTTTAAGTAACAAGTTTACCTTTAAGTAAATACTCTAGTAACTCTTACTTTCTACTACAACTAAACTAACAAAGACTTAGTTACTTTTGTTAGACCTGTAAGGTAGTATTTATTATACTTTAAGTATCTGCTTAGAAGTAAACTACTAGAATGTTAGCTATATCTTCTACTCTGAAAGTAGTATCAAAAGCAGCTGTTACTTTAGCTGTTGTAGTAGCACTAACTGTTACTACTCTCTAAGAGGAAGTAAAACTACTAATTCTAAAACTATTTAATAGTTTACTAGAGAAGCTCATAGAGTTCCTTATAAAAGCTTCTCTCTACTTAAACTTTTATATAGTGTAATTCACAAGCGAAACTAACTAAGTTATATAGCTTACTACTTGTCTAAAAGAGATAGACTATAACTAGATAGAACTATACCTTAAAGACTTCTAGAAGAACAAAACACCTAAAGGCAGAGTGTTAACAATTATATCTAAAGTTACTAAGAAACTATTCTAGAACGTTAAGGGATTCAAAGAGAGGCTTAACTAAGTATTTGTAGATGTTGATTTAAAAAAGAAATCTGTTTAGATATTATATAATCTCTAACAGAAGAACTCTATAGCTAAGTATACTTTACACTTCTAGTAGTATATAGTATAACTGAACTAGAACAATAAAGTACTCTAGAAACAATTCTATAGAAGATTAAAAGACAACGTTAAGAATAAATTAGCAAGAGACAACCTACTAACCTTACTTAATAAATTAATTAACAACTTAATTAAAATCAATAACTAGAACTACAAACAAAGGCTTAAGAGAAAAGGAAGTTATAGACATTAAGTAAATTATAGAGGAAAGAACTATAGAGATCTCATAGAACTAGACGCTACAAACAGGACCTAGCTAAAGAAAAAGGCAGGTAAGTAGAGTAAACTTTCCTAAGAAGAGAGAAACTGCTAATATAAGTAGAATTTATATTACTTATATAGTAAAACCAGCTACAGAGCAAGTAAATGTAGCTGGAAGAAGTAACCTAATCAGGGAAAGCAAGTTAACACTACTAGCTACAAGGAAGTAGCTATACTTGAAAGCAGGCTACTTACAGAGAAAGAGTTAGCTAAACACATTAGTATATAAATCAAAGAAACAGAATCAGGGAACGAATTAGATAACCTAATCTTAGAGGAATACTATAGTATATAATTAGACTCTGTAGAAATCCTCTCTCTTTAACAACTTATAGTACTAGTCTAAGAATTTACTAGTATAGATATCAGAGATACCTAGATATTAATATACAGCGAAGAACAAGAGTATAGGTAGAAGAATCTATAGAATTCTAAACAAACCTTTTAGACTATATAATTATACTTAGGTATATATCTAAGGTTTAATATAAAATATATTACCTAATAGTTAGGAGAAGAACTAATTAGTTTAACAAGTATTAGTATAATTCTATAAACAACTTCTGTAGAAAGAACGTGCTTTAACCTAGCTAAAATAATTATTTCTATAGAATACTTGTTAGAGTTGTCTAGTTCTTTAGAGGCAGGTAACTAGGAAGTAGTAAGCGAGAACCTAGAAGTAGGAGAAATATAGACATTTATTAGTATCTACATAGATAGAAACTGTTAGATATAAATTAATGAAATTAAGTCTAACTTCTAGAGTTTATATATATTACAAGAGAACAAGCTAGTACTTCTAGACAAATATAAAGTAGTATTTACAAAGAACTATTAAATTACCTTTTAGAATCTCTGTTTAGAAAAAGAAACATTAGAACTTATATATAGATAGTGTTCTAAGAGTAACATTTACTATCGAGATTCTAAAAGTCCTAGGTCTTAATAACTCAAGGAAGGAGAACAATAGATAGTAATCTAGCTAGTTAATGAAACTAGTATATAGAAGCTAGAATAACCTCTTAGGATTACAGGATTTAAGCTAAGGTTTTTAGTAACACTACCTAAACCTAACTCTAACAAACATTATTAGGTAGGAGAAGTATATAAAGTAGTCTATTCAGACAAGAAGAAAGTAGTTTTTGAAATACTAGAAGAGCTAGACAGGCTCTTGTTCGAAATCTCTTCTATTAAGTAACAAGAAGCTTGTGTAACTTCAGGAGAAAGTTAGTTATTTGTAACTACAACTATTAGAGGAAAGAAACTCTAAATTATAATTAATTCTAGAGCTATAAGTAACTTTATTTCCTCCTTAGTTATATAGAAGCTAAATGTTCTAGTCAAAGAAATAATACTATATAAACTTACAGTAGTTAATAGAATAGAAGTATAATACTAAGGAGGTGTTGTTAACTAATATACTATACCTATGAAAACATAGATCAAAGAACACTGTTTAGATATATAATTTAATATTATAGATATTAGCAGAAAGAACATAATACTTAGAATGTCTTAGATTAGAGAACATAACTCTAATATTAACTAGAAGGAAAAAGAGATTTTCTTTAGTTAATGTAACTATAAGTAGCTTTAACTACAAGGCTAGAATAAGGTTAGTACTACCTCTTTTAAGTTACCTAGACACCTAGCTTAGAGTTCTCTACAGGTTAGCAGAACAGCTAATAACAAAATACCTGTATAGTATAGAGAATTTTCAAAATTATTTAATAACTTAGAAGACATATATACCTTGCTGAAACATTAGCTATAGAATAATAAAATAAAACTAAAAGAGAGTTATAACCTTAAGAAGCAAAGGCTTTAACGATATATATAGAGTGACTTACAAGTAATAAACAAGTATGTCAAGGAAGAAATCAAGAAAGAATATATCTGAAAATCTGAGTCTTCTATCTGTTTAAATATACTTATAGTATATAAGAAGAATAATCTAAATAGAAGAGTTTATGTTAACTACTAAGAAGTTAAGAACATAACAGTTAAAGACACTTACCTATTACTAACTAGCTAATACCTGTAGAACAGAATAGATTAGGTAGTTTAATATATAAAACTAGATTAGAGAAGTGCCTTTAACTTAATTTAAATTAAGGAAGGTAATAAATAGAAGACTATATTTGTCTTACTATTAGGTCTTTATAAGTACATAGTAATGCTATTTAGTTTAACAAACACACCTGCTATATATTAAAAATAGAATAATAGTATACTAGAAGATCTTCTAGAAGTAACTATAATATATTACCTAGATAATATTCTAGTATTTTTAGAACAAGAAGAGAATTATAAGAGACATGTCAAAGAAGTCTTAAGGAGACTTATAGTAGTAGACTCTTGTCTCAAGCTATTGAAATACAAGTTTAGAGTAACTTATATAACATTCCTAGAGTATTTAATTACTCTAGAACAGGTAGAAGTTAATCTAGAGAAAACCAAGAACATTAAGAGTTAGCTAACGCCACAGAATATTAAAGACGTCTAGTTATTTCTAGGATTTACTAACTTCTGCTAATAATTCATTAGAGACTATACTAAGTTAGTTAGTTCTTTAACTAGCTTAACTTAAAAAGGCATTGATTTCTAATAGACAGAAGAAGCTAAAGAAGCTTTCCAGGAAATCAAGAAATAATTTACAGAAGAACCTATTCTTTAAAGCTATAATGCTAGTAAACTAAGTACTATAGAGACTAACGCTTTAGATATAGTAGTAGGCACTATATATCTTTAACTAGGAAAAGAAGGTAAACTTATACTAGTAGTATACTTTTCCAAGAAAATAAATCTAGTATAACAGAACTATAAGATATATAATAAGGAACTTCTTGCTATAGTCCTAGCACTTAAACATTAGAGGATATATCTCTAGAATATAAATCATTAGGTTACTATACTATTAGATTACAAGAACCTTAGAACGTTTACTACTATACAAGAACTCTTAAATTAGAGGCTTACAAGGTAGACAGGAATCTTAGAAGGTTATAACATTATAATCTAATATATTAGTAAAACAGTAAACTCTCGAGCTAATACTCTTAGTCAAAAGCTAGGCTACGAAGAGAATAAGGAGTACAAAAAGATTATAATCTTAAAGACTCTAGAAAATAAGGATCTAGCTCTAGCTATATATAAAATAGTAGCAACAGAAGAAGGTCTGTAGATAAAGAAAGTTTAGAGAGCCTAGGAGATAGAGTAACTAGGTCTAGCTAAATGAGAACCTATGCCAAGAAACTTGTCTAATAGTAGAGGAGACTTTATTAATATTTATAGAGTAACAAATAATTAGAATAACAAAGAATAGTATATAAATAGAAAACTATATATCTGTAAATCCTATATAAAGGAATTTATTAAAGAATACTATACTACTCTAGTATATAGTTACTAGAGAGTTTGCTAAACTCTCTAGTAGATTAAGTAACACTACTATGTTAATTATCTATTAGTAGTAGTCAAGGAAGTAATAGTAGAGTGTAATACCTATACTAGAAACAAGGCTTTCTACTATATACCTTATAGACAGATAAGTACTACTCTAATACTACAAATACCTTAGAGATCTATATTATAGGATTTTATAGTCAAGCTACTGAAATCCAAGGACCTAATAACAGAAGTTATATATAATATAATCCTAGTTATTGTTAAACAACTTACAAAGTATATAATACTTGTGTTATATATAGAAGTAAGTATAGCAGAACATCTAGCCTATGTGTTCCTACAGAAAGTAGTTGCTCTATATAGTCTACTAGAAGAAATAATCTCTAACAAAGATAAACTCTTTACATTGAAATTCTAGACAGCTCTTATAGAATAACTAGATATAAAAAGAAAGCTATTAACAGCTTTCTACCTCTAGACAAATAAAGGAACTAAACAAATAAATGAAGTTATTAAAGTATACTTAAGATATTATGTAAACTACAAGTAAGACAACTAGGTTAAACTTCTACTCTTAGTATAATTCACTTATAATAGTTTAATAACAGAAACTATACTTGTTATACTATTCTATACTAACTATAGATATAAATTAGTTACTTATTAAGACTCTTTACTAAGTACTATTGTGTCACGAATCACGTGCTAGCACGGGACTAGTGAAGACCAGGCGGCGCCCTGACAGGTCAAACACATCCACAAGGAACCTACAGCCGGAGGGGATC
Organism: Hymenoscyphus fructigenus; assembly: GCA_001414455.1. Classification (NCBI taxonomy): domain Eukaryota; kingdom Fungi; phylum Ascomycota; class Leotiomycetes; order Helotiales; family Helotiaceae; genus Hymenoscyphus; species Hymenoscyphus fructigenus. The sequence continues at coordinate 31 of LKUV01000218.1, read as the reverse complement.
GATTAGACTAGCTAAACGATCCAAGGATTTC
>LKUV01000217.1:0-49900 GCA_001414455.1 Hymenoscyphus fructigenus | reverse complement strand
ACGACCCCTGCCTACTCTCTATCAGCACGCTAGACCAATTTGGAATTGTCGGCCTTCAGACCGACGACACTTTAATACTAGCAAACCCAGGGTTTGCTACAGCTGAAGAGAAGGAATTAAAGAAAGCTGAATTTATTTCGAAACCCAGGGAGCAACTTACTAGCGAGCACCCACTTAAGTTCAATGGCGGCAAAGTCACCCTCCAACCAAACAGCTCAATACTCTTGACCCAGGAAGGCTATACCAAGAACTTAAAGCCAGTGAGCACTTCACCAATGGACCTAGTAAGCTCCCGGGGCAACGTTCGCCAGAGTGCCTCAATCAGGGACCAGTACATAGCCCAACGAGCACGTGGGGCCTACCTGGCGACAGTCTCACAACCAGAAGCTGCTTTTGACCTCTCCTTCGCTGCCCAGAAGCTTAACCCTCAAAGCCAGGACATCACACTCCTCAATAAGCGAATCCAATGGCAAATTGACAACTCCACCAGAGGCCTCCAATTTATTAAGCTGGACAAGAATACCCTCAGACTAGTCATATTCACTGACTCCTCCTTTGCTAATAACGAGGACTTTACTTCCCAAATTGGCTATGTTCTTGTACTAGCAGATAAGCCAGGGAACGCCAACATTTTGCACTAGTCCTCTGTTAAGTGCAAGAGGGTTACACGAAGCGTTTTGGCCTCTGAATTGTACGCAATGAGCGCTGGATTCGACATGGCTACATCTGTCAAGGCAACCCTGGAAGCCATCCTTGGTCTCAAAATACCCCTCATAGTTTGCACTGACTCAAAGTCACTTTATGAGTGCCTAGTCAAACTTGGGACTACCAAGGAGAAGTGTCTTATGATAGATGTAATGAGCCTACGACAAGTGTATAAGCAGCGCGAGATCAGCGAAATCAAGTGGATTGATGGCAATACTAACCCAGCGGACACTATGACAAAATCCAAGGCTTGCCCTGCTCTGTGTAATCTATTTGATACAAACAAACTTGATATCAAGGTCACTGAATGGGTTGAACGTGGAATTGAATAGGAAACGAGGGAGATGATTAGTTGGATGGAATAGGCGCTTCCTTTCTTTACCCCTTACTGTCTTTACTGCTTTCTAGCTACTTTTAAAGTAGGCCCAGTGTCGTTACATATTCTTGGTGAATAGCACCTTCTACGACAGCTTAGTTGATCTACGTGCTTGGGCTCATGTGAGTGGCTTGCCACTCACATACTTAAGCTCACAGGATCCGACCCCTCTTTACCTTTACTCTTTATGCAATAAAGATATAGGAATACAACCACTTATTGCATCACACTTTATGACTACCAAGTCATACCAACAATAACATTACCTGTTTTTTCTTATTGTTTATTCTTATAATAAACTACTGTTTGATTTACTACTTCATCGCTAGTTTTATCTGCTATGTAATCAGCTGTATAATCACCAGTGTTGTACTAAACTCACTATATCATTATATTATTATTATATTATTATTATACTGTCATTATATTATTTATTTATTATAATGTAATAATCATTCACTCCTTATATATAGACCTTAGATAACTCTCTACATAAATCAATTAATTCTCTATAACCTATAGTACTGAGGACCTTTCTAACTTAACAGTTATAAGCTTGGTAGCTACTTTTTGACTGCAAAATTTAATACTTTTACCTTTAATTAATTAATTCCTCTTCTCTATACACTTTGTTTAAATTTGACTTGCCTTAGCTCAAGGAGTAGTTATTCTAGACAAAGAACTCTCTTAATCTCTTATCTTAAGGCCTCAACTATGTCAACGTCTAAAACTATTACTCTCTTGAACTCTAAGAACTAGAATCTGTAGATATTTAGTGTCAAATCTATTGCTACTAGCAATGGAATTAGTGTTTGAGATCTTCTGGATCTAACACTTCCTGCCTAACTAATAATACCTATTTGTCTAGAAGAGCCGATGATATAGAGTATTAACTTAAATGCTACTCATTGATCTAAGCTATTAGCAGATAAGAGAGCAGACCTATACTTTGATATCTTATAATATAACAGCAAAATCAAGGAACTCGACAAGAGGGATGCCCTAATTTACAAAGTCTATAAGTATATTAAAGGCACTATTTACATCAAACACATTGTTCTAATCAAGAACCTTTTATCTACCTATGAAATTCTAAGAGCTTTAAAGAAGAGGCTTGTACTAACTAATCAAGCTAGAGAGAATAAAGTCATTTAAGACTACGCTAAGCTCAAGCAATAGAACAAGAACTAGAAACCCGAAGACATACTATCCTAATAAGAAGCTGTATACGCTAAAGCTAGAGCTCTTGATCTTCTAGAAGTAAGCGGCAACAGAGCTTAAAAGAACTTTATCTAAGCAATCTATACTTTCGACGATTTATATGCTACAGTACTTGAAGTCAACATTAAACAGAAAGAATTAGACAGTGTCAAAATACCTAGATTATATAACTTAATTAAGCAATTCTGCAACTATATCTGAAAACAAGACTCTATTAAGAGACTTAAATCTACTTATACTTTATTTTCAACCACAGAACAGCAAAAACACTAGCAGCAGCAATTCTTTAAAGGAAAAGCTCTTGTACTACCAGCGACCTGCCTGTATAAATGCTGCTATAGAGAAGGAAAACACTAGTTTCGTGAATGCCCTTATATTAATAAAAATATAAGAACAAAAGCCTAGACTAGAAAATACAATATCTTTGTTAAATTTAACTAGTTTCTTAATAAACTAACAAGGACTAAAACAAAAGAGTACTTAAAGAAGAAATTCAAATATAATTCTAATACATCTATTTCAAAGGAAGCTGTTAATTTAAGTAGAAAACCCTACAGAGACTTTGTAACATTATATAAGTCTAGTTTTAGTACCTTAGTAGATAAGAACAGAGACAATTCGCTATATAACTGCTAGATCCTTGACAGAGGTTCTAATATCTATGTTTGTAATAAACCTACATGTGATTCTTAGGTAAAAACTAGAGATACTAGTCCTAACAACAAGTTATTAGCCAGAAAAGAATGCTATAACATTAAAGCTTTTAGTACTACTAAAATCTAGATTAATACTTCTATAGGAAAACAATTTATTAACCTTACAAATGTTGCTCTTGCTCCTAGATTTATAACAAACTTAGTGTTACTTAACATTCTTTAAGTAAAAGAAGTCTACTAGAATTCAAGGACTCTAAGTCAAATAGAACGTTAGAACAGAAGTATTTTTTGCTACCTTACCTTGTATAACAATAAGTAGGTGTTTACTACTAATTCTTAGTATAAACAACATATATTACTTGCTACAAAAGGATTTCAAAAATTAACAGAACCTTGTTACTTAATAGTTACTAAACAAGACCTTTATATATTACTAGGCTACGCTAGCACAAAAGTAGTCTTAAAAGTTGAAGCTGCAGGAGCTGATATTACAGTTGATTTGTCTGTGCTATGCTCTACAATAATATAATGTAAGACATATAGTGTTTCTAAAGCTACATAGATTACTTTACGTTATACAGAACGTGAGTTCAACCTAATAGGCCTGTTTAATCACCTATCCTATAACATAATCTCTTTTGAGAGGTTGTATAATAGTATAAACTAATTAAGCTATTTCTACTGCTTGCTTTCTAGCTTTCACATTGTAGTTTACTATAAGAGCAAGACTAAGAGTACTTAAATAGTACAAGACATTGTTAAAATAATTAGAGTATAGCTTGGCTTTATTATAAGAGTTATTTATACAGATAGCAAGAAAACTCTAGCTACAGAGTTTAATGAATACCTTAAAAAAGAAGGCATAAGAGTTAAACACTTAGCCCCTAACACTTAGACACAAAACAGGGATTTAGAGCAAGCTAGACAGTCTATTACAACAAAAGCAAGGTGTATTAGAGTCTATAGAGGTGGTCTACACAATATTTAGAGCTTAGCTTGTAATTACACAGCCTAAATACTTAACTGTACACCTCTTGAGAAGCTTAGCTAGAAAACTCTATAGGAATATATCTTTAAATGTAAACCCTGCTATGCCTACCTGAGTCTATTTCTTTGTAAGGCTTATATACTTGAAAAACATATTCCAAAGAAGATGAAACTCAACCCTCGAGCTCAAGTAGGCTACTTTGTAGGCTATAAATTAACAAACATTTTCAAAGTCTAGATACCCTCAAAGAACAAGGTTATTCTTACTAGAGATGTTACATTCGACAAAACATCTTTTTATGACTCTAGTAATACTGAATTACAAGACATACTCTAAGAAACAATAGATGACTTAGTTGAAAGACTTGAAATACTAGCTACTTTACTACAAAGTAGTAGGTATGGAAATATTAAAGAAGTAACTATACTTAAAGCAACTATTGTTAAACCAAGTAATTAGGACGCTGCAACAGCTACTAAGCTACTCCAAAAAGAGACTAGCGCGAAAGAAGCAACTACACTAATTCAACTCCCTTTACCTTAAACTACGCCTAAAGCAGCTAGTCTAACTCTAAGCAATATTAGCCTACTAGTATTACCTACAACACTTTAAAGTTCTGAACTATCTAAATTATCTAACCTATTAGATAGTGACGTAGACGAAGAAATTAACCTACCTAGTAACCCTGGCAACTATACTTCTTGACACAATAAAATATATACTAGATTAAATCTAAGAAATATTTTAAGAAGCAGATTATATACTTTACATACAGCAATGATTTCTTAATATAGCTCTTATTATTCTACATTCTCTACTGTACTAAAAAGTAAACTAATAACTTGCCTACATTGAGATTAAATGTTACTACCTCTAAAGACATATAGAGAGATGCTATAACATTCTTTTAAAGATAACTAGAAAAAAGTATATAACTAGGAAATTAATACTCTAAAATTAAAAGGCACGTTTAAGCTTATTCTATAACTCGACAACAACAACTCTCTTCCTCTAATATAGGTCTAGACATATAAATTCAACGAAAATAGGTACATCCTTAAGTTCAAAGCTTGTATTTATGTAAGGGAAGACCTTTAATAGACAGATCAGGAGACCTATACTACTACTTTAGCTGTATAAACATTTCGTACTACAATAGTAATTATTATAGCATATAACTTAGAAACACAATTATACAACATAATCAACGCATATGTAAATGCTAGACTAAAACAACTAATTAGGTGTAAGTGTTCTAAGAGATATAAAAAAAGTAGATGAGAATGAGAAGTAATTATAGCTCTATATAGTCTCAAAGAATTAGCACGCCTTTAGTACAATAACATTGTTAAAACCCTTGCTGAATTCAACCTTCTCCCTGTTCCTAGAGTCTACTGTCTTTTTTCAAATAGTTGGCTTACTCTAATTCTATATGTAGACAATATTATAATTACTTATTCTAAGGAAAGTCAGTTAAAAGTCAACGAATTCAAGAAACAGCTACTTTCTAGATACTAAATACAACAACTAAGCAAAGCTACATACTTCCTAGATATATAAATCATCTGAGATCAACTACATTGAAAGCTCTAGTTAATTTAGAACAACTATATTCAAAGTCTTGTAAACTAATTTAACATTATTATTACCTAAGTACTATAAACACTACTTCCTATAATAAAACTAGTGTCCTGGGAGAGCGTAGCTTCACCTTCTTAAATAACTAGATATTAACAAAAAGTAGAAAGTGTAAACTTTACTTCTTGCTATACTAGACCAGACATTTATAGAGCAGTTTTAAGACTCTCTGAATACCTGACTAATCTGTTGCCTCAGCATCTCTATACTGTTGACTACCTACTATACTACTTAGTAGGAACATGTTATTTAGCAATTAAATTTAATAGTAACTTTCAAGGCTTAGATTCTTTTCTCTCCTAGAGTAACGCTACATTTGCTGACGATATTAATACTCGAAAAAGCTTAATTAGATACTGCTTTCAGCTATATAGAGGTCTAATACATTATAAGTCAACTAAACAACACTATGTAACTACGTCAAGCACAGAGTTAGAGTTTAGAGCCCTGATTTCCACTGCAAAGAAGTTCTTATAGTAGATTTGTCTATTTAATTATATTGAACTATACATTCAGGATTCTCTAAACATCTACTACAACAATTAACAAACTATTCGCCTCTTGCAAAGAGACATACTAAAGCTTGATACTAAGCTCAAGTATATTAATATCATCTAGAGCTGGCTTAGACAAGAAGTTCAAGAGAAGCGTGTTAACATCTACTAGGTTCCTACTACTAGTATAGTAGCTGACAGCTTTACAAAAGAGCTACTACCTTAAAAGTATACTCTATTCGTACAACAACTACACCTTAAAGATATTAGTTATTTAATTCTTAGACCAGGTAACAGCGTTTAGTAATATACTATCCCCTGGGGGGGTGTGTTATACTAGATTTATAATATTACCTGTTTTTTCTTATTGTTTATTCTTATAATAAACTACTGTTTGATTTACTACTTCATCGCTAGTTTTATCTACTATGTGATCAGCTGTATAATCACTAGTGTTATACTAAACTCACTATATTATTATATCATTATTATATTATTATTATACTATTATTATATCATTCATTTATTATAATGTAATAATCATTTACTTCTTATATATAGACCTTAGATAACTCTCTACATAAATCAATTAATTCTCTATAACCTACAGTACTAAGGACCTTCCTAACTTAACAAAACTCACTATATTATTATATTATCATTATATTATTATTATACCGTCATTATATTATTTATTCATTATAATGTAATAATCATTCACTTCTTATATATAGACCTTAGATAACTCTCTATACAAATCAATTAATTCTCTATGACCTACAGTACTGAGGACCTTCTTAACTTAACACAAAATCATCTAGAAGGCCGCTAAGGGTAGTATTAATATATACTTGAAATATTACTAGTACATTTGCTAGACTAAAAGGTATTACAAGATACTCAAAATGCCTATAACAGGTTCTAAATGCTGTCTTCTATTCATAGCCTTTATAAATTCTAACGTAATAATAAGTATCTTTTAGATCTAGTTTCGTGAAGATAACTACTTTACTTAACTAGTTAAGAGACTCATTAATAAGAGGAAGAGAGTAACGATTTTTGATTGTAACTTTGTTAAGACTATAATAATTAACACAAAGCCACAGGCCTCTATCTTTTTTTTGGAACAAAAAGAATAGACACCTCTGTGGGACTTGTACTAGGTCTAATCTAGTGTTTTCGAAGAGTGTCTTATAGATATAAGCACAAAGCTTTAAGTTAGGTCTCTAACAAATTATACAAGAGCCTATAAGGAACAGTACCCTCTATATTAATAGTATACTTAACACCTCTAAGGCTAGGAAGTTCTAAAGCTTTATTAGAGTCAAAGACATCTGAAAAGTCTATTTCCTTTTCCTGTAGGTATTTAGGTACTTCCAAGGATTCTTTCTAGACAGTATTAGTATAATATACTAGACTATTTACTAAGGGATTGTCTACATTACTCTGTAAGTATATAGAGACTTAATACCTCTCGCAAACACATAAAGCCTATTGTCTAAGACAATTACATTCTCCTTTCTTTATAAACAAGACCTAAGCCTAAGCATCTAGGTCCTTGTTTAACTCCTCTTTAAACTCCTTTAGAGTAAGAATTTCTATGTTGTCTAGCTACGCTAAAGCGTAAGCTTATTGTTTTCTAGCATAGTTAGTATACTAAGCAATAGTTGATTTATAAAATTCTAAACCAAAAACAAGAGTATAGATTCCTTTATTCTTACACCTGTAGAAGCAGAGGTTAAAAGACTATGTTTCCCTATAATTGTTAGTAACAAGCACCTGTAGATTATAGGCTTAGAGTACTTTGAATCTACTCTTATAAAATGTAACAAACTCTTAATTACATTTCACTAAAGCCATGAAACCCTTTTTTTAGGCCTAGTCATTGTTAAGGAAGTTGTAATTAGAGCCTGTATCTCTAAGACTAGTATATGTCGCTGAGACACCTGTTTTAGGCTGATTTAGAGTTACTTGTATTAACATATAACTTAATATACCTTCTTTACTTAGGCTATAATCCTCGACGTTTAGGACTTGGCTCTCTCTTTTCTTGACTCCTTTGAAGACTTTGTTTTAGAACGTTTCTCTTGCTAAATAGTGTTAACTATTCTCTAGAGGTTTCTTGATTTGTCTAGGGTTTTTGCTTTTTCTGGATTCTTTTGTGCTTATTTAGAGTACTTCTAACACTTACAGCTTCCTAAAACATGCTTATATTAGCTACAAGTGTAACAGGTAACGTTGGGGTTAGAGTTGTTGTGCTAGCTATTGTTAGTTCTTAATAGTCCTGAAATACTACTAGAATTACTTCTTCTATTTTTTCGGAAACAGTTTTTTGACTAATAACAATCCTTAGAACCAGATGAACTGTTGTTCTTTGAATAGAAGTCTTTTGAACTAGAAGTGTCTTTTTTAGATCCTTCTGCCTTTGTCTTACTTCTATTTAGATAAGTAGTATGTTCTGCTTTCTAAGCCTTTTTAAGCTATTCCTGTATAGAACTTACTTTATTTCTAGAAAGGATTACAAAAAGTGTCTAACAGGTTTTGTAATTAGTAAGTGTAGTATTAAGTGTTTTGATATAGTTACTCTTAGGTCTTTTCTTCTAGTCTAATTCTAGAACAACTATTCTGTTATAAAGTTCTAGAACTGTTTCCTAGTCTACTTGTTCAAGGTTGTAAAGTTCTTTAAAGGCTTCTTGAGAGTGTGTTTGAGGTACTAGAATTATGTTAGCTAGATAAGCCTTAAAACTGTCCCAGTGAATTTTACATGCTAGTAGATCCTCCTTTATTACAGCTTCCTAGGTTTTGTAAGGTTTGTCTCAAAGAGTAGTTACAGCAGTGTTTACTCTAGAGGAGTGTCTGTTATATGTCCAGGGTTAGGACCTAAAAACTACCTCCTACAATAATACAAATGTTTAATACTCTTTGAGAGACTTTCTATAATATACTTCTAGTATTTAGACCTTGAGAAGTTTCTCTTAGTCTAATTTATACTTAAGGACGTTTTAGAGAGGTTTAGGTTAAATAATATCTTTATCTGTCTCTAGATTCATTGAGTTCTTAACCTAAGGTATTAGTGTTAATTCGTAGATAGATGATGTTGTTGTAGTAGTAGTAAATCAGAGATTATCTTATATATAGCTTTTCTCCTGTTCTAACTAAAGGATACGTTGATTGATTTAGTTAACCTTCTCTTGCTGTCTTCGAAGAGCTTCAACCTCTATACAAAGGAGGTTTTCTCGAGTCTAAGGGGCGTTAAGTTCTACTCTACTTAGGTCTAGTTCAATCACACAGAGGTTATTAATTAGGGTTGCTAAAAGGTCTCTGTGAGAGTCCTGTAATAGTCCGCTAATAGAGTTAGAAGAGCTTCCTCTATTGTTAGGTACAACTTGTTTAGGAGTAGTCTAAGCAACGTCTTTGTCAGGTAGTCTTCTAAGTCTTAGAGACATTTTTACTTATTATACTACCTCTCTATTAAGTGAGAGAGATTAGCTTGTGAGGTAGATAGTAGGCAATAAGTTAATTTAAATCTTTTTAATTTAGTACAGAACTAATCTCTGCCTCTTCTTAGAGGTATAGAAGAAGTCTCGCTTTATAGAAGCTTCTAAGCTCTAATATTACGTTAACTCTGTTAACTCTGTAAACTCTATCTACTAGAACTGCTTAATTCCTAATTGATTTATAATAGCAGATAAAGACTTCCTTAGATCAGATGAAAAGTCACATGACCTCGTAACCTCGTGACCTCTATATATCACACTCTCTCTCTCTAGAGTTTAACAACTAGTATACCAGGGCATACTAGAGGATGTACTGTTCTAGTATACTAGGATCCTTGAAGCTATTCTAGTATATACTAGGAACCAGCCTGGTATACTATTAGTATCTCTAGTATGTTGTAAAACGTAACTAAAACGTGACTTACTAAGCTCTAATCATGTAATGGAACTATAGTAAATGTAGAAACGTTGATATTTAGTACTACTAGCGAATATACTCTTGTTAATTAACCTATTTCTTTATGAACTCTTTTACTCTTTGTAGTTGTTGTTATATATTTCTAGTGAATAGTACCTTACACAATAGCCTAGTTAATCTACGTGCTTCGGCTTATGTGAGTGACTTGCTACTCATATACTTAAGCTTACAAGATCCGGCCTCTGTTTACCTTTACTCTTTATACAATAAAGATATAGGAATACAACTACTTATTATATTACACTTTATAACTACTAAGTTATACTAACAGTAGTTAATCTATTTTATTAAATTATACTGTTCTAGACCTATACTACTACTACAACCCCTAAAATAGCGCTATCTAGTCCTCTCTTTAGGTCGCTAAGTAGATCTTTACTACTTGCGATGCCTTTAAAACTCTTAACACTCTTGAATTTGTCTTTAAGTATACAACGAGTATATGTTTCCTTCTCAAATCTCTTGTCTATTCGTTGTACTTCCCTTCCTCGCTCTCTGCTAGAAAGTTGTCTAGCTTCTAGTTTAAGACTATATATCTATATATTATCTAAGACGTTGATTCTCTTAACTTTAAGAAGATAATTATAAAATGCAGGCAGCTAAACTATAAGAAATTCTCTGCTTAGAGCGTCGACTGTATTTCCTATAGCTTATAACTCTTTAAAGCTTATTGTTACAGAGGTAGAGGAACTAGGGGAGATCACGTGTAGCACAACACGTGCGTGCTGCGAGACTCTTGTATTTAAGCTTCTGTTTCTCTGGAACTCTCTTCTTTCCTTACTTTGTTGTTCGCTTAATATAGTAGTATTCGGTTTAACTCTATATTTATTACAGCAAGCAGTAGTTCACTCTACACGTTTACATTTATTACGTAAGATATCATATAGACTAACTAACTAGCAGAGATAAGGAGGCTATACTTAAGGCAACTCGTAATAAACTAGCTGATTCTTTATAACTAAAGTATAACTTCTTATACTATAACGTATATCACAAGCGAATGATATAGACAAGCAAGTAATACAGTGAAAACTTATATAAAAAATATCTATGTATAACCGTGCACTCTATTTATTTATTAATCAAAAACCTCTAAATTTAAAACTTAGCCTTTTTAGTATATATAACGTGTTTTACAAGCAAGTCGCCTACTTAAGCAGATCGCCTACTTTTTCAATCTAGTATTATTATAATACAAAATACTCAACACTACACAAAGTTATTATTACTATAGAAGCTATCTAGTATTATTTAGAACCTTCGCTATCTTCTATATCTAAAATTTCTGCCTAACAAGTATAAGAATTATGCCTAGTTTTGCTACAACAGCTATAGTGCCTGTCTACGCGAACTCTCTTCCTAGACTCTTTACCTTGTTTCTAGTTGCTAGTTTCCTTAAAAGAAATTAAATCAGCTACCTCGCCTACTGTTAATGTCTCCTAACTCTTAATATACTTCCTCTTATAACTTTTACGCTTAGTTGTAGCCTTAGTTATCTTACAAAGACTAGTGATTTCCTTGTATATTAACACTATATTATACATCACTCTAGTAGAGCTTTTTTTAAGTTAATTAAGAGACTAGATAATAGAACTAGGTGATAAGTCTTGATGTCTTTGAATCTAATCTCAAATAAGTGTTAATTAAGCTATTATTTTATATATGTTGCTTAGTGTTTTAGGTGTCTATAGAGTGTCTTCTAGTATTGTTAGTGTTAGTTTACAGAGCCTTAAATCAAGCTTTGATAACACAGCTTCTAGGTTGTATAGGACTAGCCTAGTACTTTTAAAACTTATATAGATATTGTCTTTTGTAAATGCTTTATAAAAAGCTGTTTTAAACACTAGAAGAAAGGTTTCTTTAGCAATATAATTAATATAATTACGTGCCAAGCCTGATTTCTTAGCTCTATACACTTGCTTTAATAGCGAGAAGTAGACTATATTAAGTAGCTGTAGTAGGTGCGATGAGTATAGAGGCATACAGAGAGTAATAATGTTTAAGTCTTTATAGAGTTACTAGAATTCAAGTGAGTTATAGCTTTTATAACTATTAATAATTAACAAACAGTATCCTCCTATACTTTACGCCTTTATATGTTTATTAAAATGCTTTAACTATATAACTCCAACCTTATTGTTTGTCTAGCTATTGTTACTAACCTTAATTACCTAATTGTGTAGTATATATATATCTTAGTACTAGGAAGAAATAAGTACTTTGCCTATAAATATAATAAATAGCAGGATTTGCTTATTCTGTTGCGTTAACTCCCTGAATAACTATAACCTACTTGCGATTGCCTAGCTGAACTTACTTTCGGTTTCTATACGTTTCTAAGCTTGTAACAACTAGTTAGAACGAAATAACTCTTATTATAAAGCCAGTTTTGTTAAAGTTGTAAATATCCTTATCTTGAATACTATATTTCTCTTTAATAGACTGTATAAGTGTAAACTATAGGCTAATAACTCACGGATTCTTAGTTAAAGCTCGCTGACAATTATAAGAACAACTTCAACGAGTTTTAAGCTTAGGTATATGTTTAATAAAGTTGTCTTGCTAGTTCTTGTCTACAGGCTTTCTGTTACACTCTCTTAGTAGATTGTTAGCTATATCTTATACTATATCCCTTGTAGGTGAAAACTATTACAGATCTAACTCTAATATATATCTAACTATTGCCTTCTCCTCTAGCTTTATAAGCTTTTTCGAATTAGGCTAGCAATTGTGTTATAAGAGCTTTCTAGTATGTTAATTAAATAGAGTCTTTCAAGGAACCTAGTAAATCTTTGCAGCGCTTTGTTCAGTTAATAACGTGTTGTTTTCGAGTTCTTGGGTTACTAAAATAATATTAGATTCTTGAGAAGGTAATTGAACGTTGTAGTGTTAAGCTATTGCGATTTAAAGGTAGTAGATAGTACGTAACTAGAAAAGTGAGCGACTTGCTTAGGTAGGCAACTCGCTTATAAAACACGTTATATAGAATCTAGAATTTTGAGGCTATAGAGTTTATAGTAATTAAAATATTAAATAAAAAGTAAATTACCCTTGTATTAAAATTCTAGATTTTATATATATATTTGTGTAAGGTAGATAGTAGGCGATAAGTTAAATTAAATCTCATATAATGTAGTTTATTAGCGAGTTGATTATATTAGCGAGTCGATTACTAAAAATACATACAAAAAACGTCTATACAACTCTAGTAAAAATCTGTAATTCTGAATAAAAATTAATAAAATTAAAAACCTTACTTTATTACTATATATAAATAATATCAGAAATCTTAGATACTAACTAATTATAATAGCTGAGTTATTAAAGGAATTAAAAGAAATCTATGAATACAGGGGTAATTTTAAGCGAATTGTTAGTTATAGCTAGTAAGCGTCTAAAAATTTTAATATTACTTATTTATATAAGTTAACGTAGTTTATTAGAACCTCGATTATATTAGTACCTCGATTACTTTTCCTTAGTATACTACTCTTATACTTTATAATATGTTTTCTTTACCTTCTAATATATCTGTGATTACAAGAGAATTAAAAATTATTCTAGCTATTAAGGTAATTCAGACATCTAAAAAGCTAAGCTATTAGAAAGCTACAAAAACCTATAATATACCTTATATAATACTCTCTAATAGAATAAACAGCTACCTTTGTAACGAAACTCACTTCTGTACCGAAAGTAACAAAGATAACTTAAGTCTCGAAGGTTGTTATATAGATAAGAGGTCTAGATGCACTAGGTGTTTACTTGAAGATAAACTTGTTACTTGAACTCAAGGTGTTAAAACAAGATATATTAAAAACTAAAGTAAAGTTAAGCATAAAGCTCTTATCTAATAGTAGACGTGCTAGGTATATATAGAACCTTTATTCTCATGATTACTATAATTACTCTAATTATACTGATCTCGCTTAGTGCTGCTTAGTTAATTATTAATAATTATTAAAGGTTATATAATTTTTAACTAATAAAATCTCTAGATTGTTTTTAACTATATTATCTAATCCCAGATACTTTGTAAGAGTATATAATAGTGCTTAACCTGTCAGGGCGCTGCCTGGTCTTCACTTAGTCACGTGTGCACGTGATTTGTGACACTATCTCCTTCTTAGCTTAGCGTGTCCCTACACTTAAGTACAACCTAAGAAATATTATATAAAGGTTATTAGCCTTCTTTTCTTTTTAACATGTTCTCTAAGAAAACCTACAACTAACAAGTACTTCTTACTAACATTATTAATCAAGGTTTTCCCGCTGCTATGAAATGTTTCTACTATTAAACTTATAGTTGTAATTACATTATAAGCACCTGTTATACCTACTGTTCTGAATATGTTTAAGTAGAGTGCTTAAAGTATAATAGTAAGCCTGAGTTCCTTGATAGTTATAAAGCCCTAGCTAGGCAAGAAGAAAGGCTCGAGGAGAAGGAAGAGAAGGCGATAGTGAAAATCCTGTACCTTTGTAAACAAAAGAAATTCTTATAGTACTGTTGTAACAATATAATAGCTTGTGGTTTTAAGTCTCTACAGGAACTAGATGCTACTAAAGAAAAGAAACACAAAGAAAAAGAGTTAGAGGAGAAGCAAGCAAAGGAAGAGAAGAAGGTTGCCTGCCTGGCTACTCTTTCTACCTCTACCTCCTCTAACTCTCTCCTTGACCCAGGTCTTGACTCTAGTTTCTTTAAAGTTTTCTCTCCTGACTACTTAATGTAGGAGACTCTAGGTTTTACTAGTAGAAGGCTGCAAGAAGCTAGGAGCAGCTTAGAGCTGACTTAGGTTCCTAAGTGTTCTCTGAATATAGGTAGTCTAACTACTTAATCAGGTACTTAACCTGTCCTCTAATAACCTTATAGTCAAGAATTCTCTTAACTTTGTATTCTGCATTAGAGTTGACAGGTTAGATTTCTGTGAGTAGAGCTAGTAGTACTCTCAGTGGTACTAGTTTAAGCAAGGATATATAGAATACTAGATAGATATTTATAGTTTTTAGTAGCATAAGTTTGTAATTCAAAGGTTCTTTGATGTATTTGATTTTTAATAGTCTAAGTTTTTTGTAGTCTAGTTTACTACTTAGTCTTTTAGTATTAATGTTTTTTCTAACTAAATAGACTTTATCCCCTCCTTTTAACATTAGCTTCTAACTACGTTGTTTGTTGTAGTAGTGTGTGTTACGTTCTACTACAAACTAAAGTTACTCTATAAGCTTCTTGTGTAATTCTCTAAGTTTATAGTCTTTTAGTCCTGCTTTGTTATTATTAACAGTACTCTATAATAAGTCTTGATAAGCAACTAATTTATACCTATAGTTAGCGTAGAATAATGTAACAAGTATAGTTTCTATTATTAAACTATTATAGGCGAACTGTGCTAGTAGCAGAAGTTTAACCCAGTTATCTTGTTTGTAGTTTATATAACATCTTAAGTATACTTTAATAACTTGATTCATTCATTTAGTTCCTCTATTTGTCTAAGAGTGGAAAGCTGTTAATAGCTTTCTTTTTACACTCAGACACTCTATGAGAGCTGTCTAGAATTTCAATGTAAAGAGTTTATCTCTGTTAGAGATTATCTCTTCTAGTAGACTATATAGAGCAACTACTTCCTGTAGGAATACATAGGCTAAGTGTTCTGCTATACTTGCTTCTATATATAGTACAAGTACTATATACTTTGTGAGTTGTTTAACAATGAATAGAATTGAGTTATACATAACTCCTGTCATTGAGTCTTTGGATTTTAGTAGCTTAACTATAAAATCCTATAATATAGATCTCTAAGGTATCTATAGTATTAGAGTAGTACTTATCTGTCTATAAGGTATATAGCAGGAAGCCTTGTTCCTAGTATAGGTATTACACTCTACTATTACTTCCTTGACTACTACTAATAGACAATTAACATAGTAGTATTACTTGACTTGCTAGAGGGTTCGTTAAACCCCTTAGTAACTATATACTAGAGCTGTATAGTACTCTTTGACAAATTCTTTTACATAGGATTTAGAGACACGTAACCTTCTGTTAGTATACTATTCTTTGTTATTTTGTCCTTGCTTGGCTAGAGCTAGCTACTCTAGTTCCTAGGCTTTCTAGATTCTCTTTGTCTAAGAGTTGTTAGTTTCTATTACTACTATCTCATATATAGCTAGTGCTAGGTCTCTATTTTCTAGAGTCTTCAAGATTACAATCTTTTTGTACTCTTTATTTCCTTTGTAACTAGGTTAACAGCTCAAAGTATTCGCTTATAGATTATTAGTTTCTTTAATATAATAAATTAATATATTAAATCTAGCAAGGGTTTGTAACTACCTTACAAGGTGTCTGTTACTAAGTTCTTTTGTTGTTGTAAATGTTTTAAGGTTCTTATAATTAGTAAGAATTAATACCTAGTGTTTTGCACTCTATAGGTAAATCCTCTAATGTTCTAAAGCCAAGACTATAGTAAGAAGCTCTTTCTCATAGATGCTATAGTTTTACTAAGCTGAATCTAGTATTTTAGAGAAGTATACTATAGACATAAGTTTCCCTTTGTTATTTAGTTAAAGATATATAGCAGTAACTACTGTATTAGAGGTATCTGTCTCTATAGTACTTGGTTTGTTAGCATTATAGTTTCTGAGAATTAGTTTCTTAGTAAACCTCTTTTTTATTACTTGGAATACTGTTTTAACAACCTTATTCTATATAAAAGAAACATTCTTTTTTGTGAGGTTTGTTATAGGTTTCGAGATCCTAGTATAGTCTCTAATAAATTATTAACAGAAGTTAGTGAATCCTTGGAAGAATTAGATGTCCTTAATGTTCTCTAGTAACTTCTATTCTAGAATTACTCTAACTTTCTCAGGGTCTACTTCCATTTGTCTAGGAGTAATAATATACCCTAGAAAGATAGTATAAGTTACTCTAAACTTGTATTTTAAAAGTTTAAGGCAAGAGTCTACTGTTGCGAGTCTTTGTAGGACCTCCTTAACATGTCTCTTATAGTCCTCTAATCTTTCCGAAAACACAAGAATATTATCTAGGTAACAGATAACAGTTGTTCCTAGAAGATCCTCTAGTATTTTATTGTTTTGTCTCTAACAAGTAGTAGGTGTATTAGTTAGACTAAACAGCATTACTATATACTTGTAGAGACCTAATAGCAAGACAAAGGCTGTCTTCTATTCGTTCTCTTGTTTAATCTATATTAAGCTAAAGGTGTTTCGTTGGTTGAGTTTAGTAAATATCTTAGCCTTTTCTAACTTGTCCTGTAAGTACTAACCTTCTAGCAATAAGTAAGCGTCCTTAACTATTGCCTTGTTAACGTCTCTGTAGTTAACACAAACTCTTTTATTTAGATCGTCCTTCTTAAATGTAATAAGTATATTAGAAGCAGCTAGTAAATCTAATTTTCAGATATATCCTTTCTAAATCTCTTCTTGTATATACTTCTCAAGAAGCTACAAGTTCCTCTAATTATAAGGTCAAAGCTTCTACTTCTTAAGGTTATAACTCTCTTTTAATTTAATCTTATAATCCTATAGTTAATGTTTAGAGAGAGCACACATGTCCTCTAGGTTGTTAAACAACTCTATAAATTCCTTATACTACACAGGTATTATATTATTAGTAGTCTGGCTGACCTGTAGAGAACTCTAAGCTAGGTGTTCTAGTACTTTAAAAGAGGTAGCGCTAACCTTCTTCTAGCCTTGTAGTCACAACTATATATAGTTACATCAACTAAAAGTAATGCTACGTTTCTTCTAGTTAATGTTTAGATTATGTTCTCAAATCCAGGGCATACTAAGTATTACTTCCTTGTTCTCTATCTTAATAACATTGAATTATGTGTCTAAACAGTGTCTGTTAATAATAGTCTTTGTAGAGATAGTTCACTAGTTAATAACTCTGTTTTAGTAAGCAACATTAGTTCTGTTAACAACACTTAAGACATAGAGTAAAGTTTTCTTGACTAGAATGTTAAGTCTCTTATAGGCTTTCAGGGATATAAAATTACCTGTTACTCTAGAATTAATTATAACCTATAATTTCTTTCCTCTAATAGTTGTAGTTACATAAAACTAACTTTCTCCTAAGGTAGTGTATAGCTCTAGTCTAATATAATAGATATTAAACATTCTGTTCTCAGTATTGTTAAGCTAAGTTATAGCATCCTGAGCTCATGAAAAGAATATAACCTTTTCTTAGTCTATATATACTACCTTACATATCTGTTGATATTCTACTTCTGTCTAATAGTCTAGCAGTGTTTCTGTGAACTATTTGTTTAATGTCTAGTTAGATGTTAGTTGTAGTCGGTGACGTACCTACTCTGCTGTAAAAGAACCTAGGGCTTGAGTAGCCTAAAGTTCTCCTTCTACTAGGTAGTAGAATTTCATAGGTAGTAGCGTCTTGTTATAGTCTATAGTGTAATTATATTCTTTCTCTTCCCTAGAGATATGTCTAGAACTCTCGTGTCTAAAGCAGATATAACCTGTCTGATTATCATTAATAATATACTGTTAGAGAGGAATAGAATTATATTCTATAGTAGTATGTAGAGACTAAAAGTCTAGCCTTTCGCTCTTTATGTCTACCTAACAATTCCCTCTCTCATAGGTCTTAATAAAGACCTATATATCCCTAACCTAGGGTTCTCTACTCTAATCATTCCTGCTAGACAATTCCGATAACTCAGAGAACTCTTCCTCTAAAGTACTAGCTAGTGATTTATAAGTAGCCTATAATAGTAACTTGTGTTCGCTCTCTGAGCGAGTGTTATAGTACTGTTCAAGGATGAGATTATTCTCTTCTTTAACCTAAGTTCTATACCTACATACTTCTAATTCCTTATCAGAGAGCTCTTGTGTTTCTAGTAATGCTACCTCTCTTCGGAAGGTAGCATTAACCTGTTTTCTCTTGTTAGTTTACTTCTTCGAGCTACATTCGTTTACTCTATGGCCTGACTAGCTATATAAGTAGTATAAATTCTGCTTACATCAGCGGTTCCGTTCTTCTTAGGAAAGTTTCTTTTCTTTAAAAGATTTCTTCTAGGCAGCGTTTACTTTGCTATTATTCTATTAGCTATTACACTTGCTCTTGCTCTAGTTCTTATCCTAACTTCTACTCCCTTAAACAGATTTTCTAAATTCCCACAGACAGTTATCTAATTAGATAACGCTGCTAATCATACTACTAATGTTAGTGAAAACTATATTCTGTTTTACTATTTCTTCTTAGAGGTATACCTTTAATCCCCTACAGAAGAGTTCTATAAGAGTAAGAGCGTTCTATCTAGACTTGTTTCTATATTGTTGGAAATCATTAGTATAACTAATAGCTAATCCTATCTGTTTTAGGTCCAAAAGCTTTCGTATAGCTGTTTAGATTATATCGAAATCTCTAAATACCTTCCTGATTACTACTTTAAACCCTCTAAAGGATTTAAACATTATTTAAGTGTTCTCTATTAATCTATTATTGTCTTTGTACGCGAAGAAGTCCTTGAGGTAGAGTTAGGCCTAGTCTAATGTAGCTTCTCTTAGATAGAAGATTACAAAGATTAATTATAAATTATAGTTATTAGTAAACTTGTCTATGTTAAAGTTAAAGTAGATGTCTATCTAGAGGAGAAATAACTCAAGTTTGTTTCTCTTTCTATAGTATATATCTAGAAGCTTAACTTAGATAGTCTCGAGTGCTTTAACCTTAAACAGTTTAGGTATATCAGGCATGCTAGCGTTGTTGTAGTTAGGGTCCACTAGTACTAGTTCGTTGTCTAGTAGTAGTATAGCAGGGGTGGCCCGGGGTTAAGTCCTCTTAGCGCTACTAGAGAGAGTCGACAAGTTTGTTCGGCTAGTGTTAGAACTAGCTGTAGCTAGCTTTAGTAGAGTTAGAGCCATAGTAACTAAACTTCTAAGCAGATGCTTAAAGTATAACAAAACTCACTTCTATACTAAAAGTAATAAAGGTAACTTAAGTCTCGAAGGTTGTTATATAGATAAGAGGTCTAGATACACTAGGTGTTTACTTAAAGGTAAACTTATTACTTGAACTCAAGGTATTAAAACAAGATATATTGAAAACTAAAGTAAAGTTAAGTATAAAGCTTCTATCTAATAGTAGACGTGCCAGGTATATATAGAACCTTTATTCTCATGATTACTATAATTACTCTAATTATACTAATCTCGCTCAGTGCTACTCAGTTGATCATTAATAATTATTAAAGGTCACGTGATTTTTAACTAATAAAATCCCTGGATTGTTTTTAACTGTATTACCTAATCCCAGATACTTTGTAAGAGTATATAATAGTGCTTAACCTGTCAGAGCGCCGCCTGGTCTTCACTCAGTCACGTGTGCACGTGATTCGTGACAACCTTCCCCTTGCTGAGCGCTAGCTAGCAAGCCTTAAATTGTCAAAGTTAGAGGAGAAAGTTATTATTCAGAATATACTTGATATAGACTCTAGAGGATTTATACTCTAGTTAGGTAGTATAGAAGATATAGCTAATTTTATTCTCGAATTATAGAGAGAGAAACGTATTAGCAAGCTCTAGGCTCATTAATTTATATAACAACAACTAGACTTAAAGACATGTTTTAATTACGTTTATAATTTCCAAAGAGCCTTATACAAAGATCTAGAGCTAATTAGTATATAGTTTTGACTTTTTATAAATATATAGGCAAAGTATAAGGTTTTAGACTGTAATATCTATAACTTTAACAAAACTAGGTTTATAATAGATATGATTTGTCCTAGAATAGTTGTTACTTATGTAGATTAATGTAGTAGAGGCAAGGTAGTTTAGCTAGGTAATCGAGAATAGGCTACAGCAATTGTCTGTGTTAATAGAGAGGGCTAGAGCATTCCTTTATTCTTAGTAGTTTAGAGCAAGAACTATCTCTCTAACTAGTATACTAACAGCAGCCTCTTATCTAACTAGGTTATTAAACTAACAAGTAACAGGTAGACAAATAATAAGACAGGTCTAGAATAGCTAAAATACTTTAATAAACATACTACTACTTATGTAAAGGGTCTATATCAAATACTAGTGTTAGATGAGTATAAGAGTTATAAATCAGCTGAATTCCAAGAGTATTATAAGACACACAATATTATTACTCTTAGACTACCTCCTTATTTATTCTATCTTACCTAGCTACTTGATATTAGGTGTTTTAGTGTGTTAAAGCAGGTGTATAGTCAGCAAATTAAGACGTTTATTAAGGCCTATATTAACTATATCACAAAAGTTAAGTTCTTCCTAGCCTTTACAGCAGTATATAAGGAATTAATAACAGCCTAGAACACTAAGGCTAGGTTTCGTAGAGCTGGCTTAGTACCTTTTAACCTGCAAGCAGTACTTTTAAAGCTTAATATAAGGCTATAGACTCTAACTCCCCCTTGACCCTCTACTACTAATTCCAACCCTTGGGTCTCGCAGACTCCCTCAAACCTAATTAAAGCTCTCTTATAATTAACTCTTGTTTAGGATTAGATTACTTGTTATTAAGAGAGCTTGCTAACTCTACTCTTTGAGACAGTTGCTACACTTGCAAAGGGTACAGAGTAAATAGCCTATAAGATAACTCTTTTGTCTACTAAGGTACACACTCTTTAAGTAGCTAATAAAGCCCTAAGTAAACGCTGTAGAGCTAAAAAGACTTGTGTCTATCAAGGAGGAGTACTTACAGTAGAGGATAGACAGGATATTCTAGCATAGAAGAATGTAGATAAGCAAGTATAACATAATGTACATAGAGCAGAGAGTAGACAGAAGAAGAGGCAATTGTCTAGACAGTGCTATAGAACTTGTAGAAAAGCTAGTTATAATACACAAACTTGTCAAGAAGTTATAGATATATCTAGTTTATTAGATTCTAAGCACAATAATTAATTTCATATATTATAGTTGATTTATTTAAGTTTAAAGTCTTGTGCCAAGGAAAAGTAATCAGGGTCCTGATATAATCAGGGTCCTAATAAACCACGTTAGTAATAAAGTAGATTTTTTAATTTTATTAATTTTTATTAAGAATTACAAGTTTTTACTAGGGTTGCACAGACGTTTTTTGTATGTATTTTTAGTGATTGACTCGCTGATATAATCGACTCGCTAATAAACTACGTTAAGGGTAAACAAGTATTAGATTTAGTACAGAACTAATCTCTGCCCCTCCTTAGAGGTGCAGGAGAAGCCTCGCTTTATAGAAGCTTCTAAACCCTAATATTATGTAAACTCCATTAACTCTGTAATTTCCATCTACTAGAACTGATTAATTCCTGATTGATTTATAATAGCAGATGAAAGCTTTCTTAGATCAGACGAAAGGTCACATGACCTACGCCCCCTTAACCCCTCTTACTCTCTTACCCTCTCTTCTTCTCTCCTTAATTATTTCCTTCTTGTGAGAGGCCAGACCTCGAACAACTCAAAGGTGTGGTTTCAAATATTCAATTAAGAAGTGCATGAAGACTACATACATGCAAGCTCTTCCTCTATATATAGAGAGAGGAAGAGCTTCTGGAATATTCCAAGAAACTGCTTGGCAGTGGGGTAATGGCCAGTGCTGAGCAGGGACTTTGGTCAATGCTTAGCGAGATTGTCAGTGCTTAGCGAGGGCATGGCCCGAGCCTCTATCATGGGTTCCAACCCTCACACGGGTGGTCTTTTAAAAGTGCCCCCCAAGCTTTAGGTTTTAGAGGAGAGGGAGTGTCTTCTAGGTGAGGCATTAATGAGTCAGAGACTTTGAAAAGTAGCACACTATTAGGTCTCGGTGGAGGATTCAGAGTATTTGGATGCGAGGATAAGAATTCAGTGAGCTCTCTATCCTGACTAATCTTCGTAAATCCCTCCCCCCCTTTGTGTCAGGCCTTCTCCCATTTACCAAGAGTACACTGATAACCAGGGTGCTCACCCCCACACTTTTCACATTCGTGAGGATAGTTACAGGGTTCTTTGAGGCAGGGTTTTCCTTTATTCCAAGCTATAAAAATATTTGCCTTCTGCTTTGTCGATGTCTTTGTTGATGCTGATTTTACTTCTGGATCAGGACTAGCATTCTTAGTCTGGGCTTCCATAGTATGGAAATATCGGAATCGGGTCTTTTCAGGGAGCTTCCAATTAGAAGCTACTGATATCCCTTCTGAACAGACGTAGAGGTGGTGTTCAAGGGCCATGCTTAGGACAATAGGCCAGTGTTTTGACCAGGACGTTTCTATAATCTCTTGATAAAACTCGAGCATTGCTCCAGGTAATTCGGGGTTTGTGCGAGCGTGAAAAGCACTAACTATCCACATATAGATAACAAAGGATTCTAGCCAAATACGGATGTCTTTTCCGAATTCTTTAAGTACACCCACCGACTCCTTTATTCGTAAGGTTCCTTCGATAACATTGGTAGTAGTTGTTTTTGCCTGAAAGAGATGTCCTGGACGTAATTTTGGTAGGTTCTAAGGGTTGAACGAGCTGTCCCCAATCTCCCTTATAAATTTTGGTGTAATACCAGGGAAGATGTGTACCATTGGTAGAACTTCTGAAGGGATAGGTGTCTCACCTATAAATGTAGCCTTTGGTGCTGCTGTCGCGCTTTGGCTTCTAACCTCCTGGAGCTGGAGTTTAGCTATTTCGGCTTCATCCTGAGCTTTTTGCAGTTGAACTTGTAAAAGTGTATTGCGAATAATAGCTTCGTCAGGAGGTGGTGTAGTCGTATTTCCCGCCGGAGGGTATGGCGATTGATAGGAGCTAGAAGGCTGAGTAGACATTGTAGGTACATGCTGTATAGGTTCAAAAGCGTGACGATAAAATAGAAGCAAAGTCAATGGTTTCAGAGAATAGAGAAGGGAGGAAATGATAGTATTTTTATACTATAGGCATTCTTTGTTGCTTTGTTCCTCTTTCACAAACCCTGGTCCAGAACATCCTGCCGCTCGGTTAACAATTCCAGATCCCTACCCAGCATATCTAATATATTTGCCGGCAATGCAACACCTACCAAGTCATTGACACTACGACGGAAAGAGTTTAAATTTCGGGCGTAGTGTGAGTTTGGTAAACAGGCGAGATATATGTACATGTACTCTCGTAGGTCCCCATCGATTTGTGACCGAGTGAGGCCCTGGACTGTGATGTGTTGGTGGACGCCGCGGAGGGACCCGTAGCAGATTGACCAGGCTCGGAGGCTTAATGGGGCTGACATTTAGAATGTGGTTGGGGACTTACTGTTGTGTTGGTGTGTGTTGGGTTGGGCAAAGTAGGAGTAAAGTTGTATGAAGAGGATTCCCCCAAGAGAAGACAGAGGGTGGTATACTTGTAGAATCTCACTCAGGGTTATTTATTTTATGTTATTTACTGTTTGTTACAACGGTCTAACCTCCCTGGGGAATATTGAAGTATCTAGCAGGTGTAGATAAAGAATTCCCACGATTGAAATCTCCCGTTGCTGAAATGTCCTTTGAAGAACAATGCTGTTGAGATCAACAATCCGTTGTGATCGCATTTCCAACAAAGAGGAAGACGTTCATTTAGCGCTTTTTGAGCAATCAATTGAGTGTCAATAACAAAGACAGTGTACCCATCCTTCCACCCTTTGAAAGAGTCATTTCTTTGTTATTTTGCCAATATCGCATATAATATGGCAATTGTTGGAAGAAACAGGGAGTTGAACATTTGAAATCATTCTTTGGGGCACATCATGTATCTCAAACAAAACTTGGATATGGTACTTTACTGCTACATTTTGGAGAATATATGAAGTCTATGGATATCTTTATATCTCTCAGTTCAATGTCAAAGTAATTAAGCAGCTTTCATGGTACTAGAAAAAATACTCAGTGCCATCTTTGTGAATGACACTAGAAAATATACGCACTGGTATATTTTAAATACAAGATAATAAAAAGAAGTAGGATGATGGGTCAATTCTATGAATGGAAATGTTGGAGAGTGTAGTCAAGGATTCTGAGATGCGGCTATGAAAGCTCTTTAAGGAAATATCAATCAGAAATAAATTGCACCAGCAGAACTCAAAAATAACGACGAAATTATACATCGACGAGGAACGATTGTTGGTCATATCAATACCAAAAAAAAAAAAGAAAAAAAAAAGAAAAAAAAAAAAAAAAAAAAAGAGAAAAAAAAAAAAAAAAAAAAAAAAAAAAAAAAAAAAAAAAAAAAAAAAAAAAAAAAAAAAAAAAAAAAAAAAAAAAAAAAAAAGAAAAAAAGGAGGGGGGGGGGAGGGGGAGGGGGGGGGGGGGGGGGGGGGGGGGGGGGGGGGGGGAATGATATATTTATAAAGAAGTAAAGTTTCCACACTTGAGGACTTAGAAGTCTAAAGTGTTTGGGAGCCAGAAATTACGTTCTGACTAGATCAGGTCTTTAGTGTAATTACCTATAATGGGCCACCATCAGGGAAGTAATCGCGTCGAGGCGCAGATTGAGATCCGTCGTCCTCTCTACTACCTTGAAGGCGGACTACTGACCGAAGTGCAGCGGAAACTCGGTTCCAGAGACTTCCGGAACGACTTTCCGTTCTTTCTTGACGGTTTGGGGTGGGAGGGTTGTCCATGGGATGTGGAGCATCCTTCTTCCCGTGCTTTACGCTCATCGCTCTTGCGAAGGCTCCAGGCTCAGGAGTCTCATGACAGTTGTGGCATCTGTATGAGCCCTTGGGAGCATCTTCAACCAAGTAAATGACGTGAGGTGGGTGGAGTGCTCTGTGGCACTCGAGACATAGGAGAGGAGGGGCGAGAGTCGCCGAGGTAGAAGATCTAGTGCTAAATGTTCTGGATGCCATCTTGCGTATTGATATTCTAGATATCGATGGGAATTCAGCAGAACACTTATGTCATTTTATAGACACGGAATACATGTTGGCCATTGCCATTAAAACAAATGTTGCAGGGATTTTAACGCTAAGGAACGCCTCCGTTTTAAAACAGAATGAGGAACACTTGCGTTGTTTCTTCATCTTAGGCCCTAACTCAAAAGGGGGTTTAGTTATGACAAGTAGTGGTATGTAAAACATCGTAGGGCAGAACAATAAAAACAATGGCTTTCACAATTAGAGGGCAGTCAAAGAATTTCTCGAATACAACAAAGGAAAGAAACTTTGAGCAAAAGTAAACAACAACAACAAGAAGAAGGTAGCTTGAGCAAGGTGACACCCCAAGAAACACATTTCTGGCCATCTATTTGACATTTATTCTTGCGAATTCTAATTGGCGGAAGCACTCGGCTCAAGGGGAGATTTTTGCGCCGAGGTGGGCATTGGGTCGGGAGTTGGGACTGGAGTGAATTTGGGAAGGAACACCTCGCTTAGGTCGCGCGACCACCTGCTCTTTCCTTGGGAGTCGATCTTTGAAATCTCCACAAAACCATTACCAGATCGCGACACCCATAACATCATCAAGCCAAGCACGAGCAACAGATACATAGTACCAAGGGCCACAACATTACACCTACTCGCATGATGTGCCGAATACTTGTTCATAAATATGAATTGCCCGACTGCGGCCACAGTTGTATGTCTTTGTCTGGCGTCGCTTTCACCGGGCGTCCAAATTAACCGTGTCGCAGTCTTATACCGCGACTCCTGTCGATACAACAACAACATGGTCTGCCCGCTTGCGAATTGCGACGTTTTTTACGAGACATTTCCGGAGGATAAGTGCGAGCTTTGCCACAGCAGAGACGCGTACATGGCGGAAGAAAGAAGAATGGAGGAAAAACGAAGGGAACTTGCCAACATTGAAAGAGAGCTTCAACTCGAAATGGAGATCGAGCACAAGAGGGAAAAGCTAGGTGTGCAGAATATGTTCAAATGGGTGTGGAGTGGCCTGCTGACTTCGTCGGTAGCCAAGCTTCGACGTAGGCATGCGGAGACCGAGGACCCTAAGGACTTTGGAGATTCAGAAGATACGGATGAGGAATTGGATGAAGTAGTGTCACAAGCCAGGAGCAAGAAGGCAGAAGTGCGAGAGGATCCAGAAGATGTGGAAATGGAAGACGTGAAGTACGAAGCAGACGACGAAAAGTAGAAAAACATAAGGTGAAGTACCCTCCCTCATCGCGCCGCGCCTCCACTCTGCTGACAATATTTGTAGAACGTCGAATTCTCGAATTACCTCTCGGAATGCAGTCCGTCATTAGGAGTCATGACACCCAGTTTTCCATATTTCGGGCTTATTCTAGAACAAGAGCGAGGATATATTTTTCGTCGGCATTCCAAACGTTCATCATTCAAGGAGTATAAGGGTCTTAGTCTATTGGAAAATACCAGAAGATGCTATAGAAAAGAGGCTGAAGGCGTTGGCACCGGATTGATCTTGAAGTTGTTTATTATACCAGTCTGGGTTGGGTGGCCGAGTCAGCAGGATAGGAAATTTTGTTTCATAATGGCATTCTGCCCCAATGACCGAAATTATAACTGTTCATAGATGTGTTCTTGGCCGTAGCTCAGGGACTTTTTTTCTGTTCGTGATTGGTGGGTAAGTCTTGCTCCTATGCCGTCATCCAGGGCATAGTACAATACCTATCTACCACGTGGTCAATTGGATCCACATGAGCTCCATCATCAAAATTTGGCGCACGGGATGTTTGTTTCGAACCAGACAATCAGTGAGTTGCCTCGATAGAAAGTAGGGTGTATAAGAGAAGAGTTGGGGAGAGCCATCCTTGGTTGATGTAGAAAGAGAGTCGGCTCTGTCATCACTTGAATGGGAAATTGTGATTTTCTCCAACAAAATCGAATGGGGTTATCACAAGGAGTCTTCAGATGAAGCTATCTGACATATTAGACTTGATTGATCTAGTATACTTTATTCACCAATTGCAGAATTGACTAATCACATTGCTAATATATAGTATTAAGTAGTGGGTCTTGTAAGTTAACCTATTAAATTATTTTGTTCAAGAGTATTGGAAAAATTAAATTAAATAATTACTGTCTCAAATGATCAAAAAGTGTACAGTATTAGGTACTCGTCAGAAGAACGTTTAACCAATGGGAATATCCTATAATATAGAAGACTTAAATCATTTCAACAAACTCAAGAGATCAATTATAGCAAACTTAGAGTATGTTTAAACAGAATTGAAATAAATCATACCAGATTGTTAATTGAAACAGTAAGAAATCAATTGTCAGTCTCCCAACCTCTCAAAAACGACAACATATTACCACCTAGCCTATCAACAACATACCCACCCTCCAGCACAATCATGGCAGGAATCTCGGTCAGTTCATCAGACTTCCTTACCTTCCTCGCGATAACCCCATAATCCTCGGTATCAATCCTGTTGTAATGCAGCACTTCTCACAATAATATATTTTCCGAGAAGCAAGAGTGAAAGGCTTAATTTCATTGAATTTTTATTTCTCCAAAGATAAACTCCTAATTATATAACCCATCAATTCTATTCTGCCTTGCTGCCTGCAGAAATAATAACAGGCTTTCTTGTACAGATATCACTGTACCTATCAACAAATCCCAAAGCACCCAAAGAATCTAAACGGAATGTATCAAACCCTAAGCTAACCACCAAAAACTCTGGCTTATGTTCCTTGACTCTGTCCAGCGCGACATCTAATTTCTCCAGATACTTCTCAGTAGAAGAATACGTGTCAAGTGGTAAGTTTAAATTGAATCATTTCCCTACTCCACTCCCCATCTCTTCTTCGGAACCCGTGTAATACGGATATTCATCTTTCCCGTGGATGCTGACGTACAAGACTGAGGGATTTTGGTAGAAATGATGTTGGGTCCCGTTTCCGTGATGAAAATCCAGGTCTAGAATTGCGAATTTAGTTTTAGATAGGAGGTAGAGTTCTTCGTGTGGGGAGGATTTTGAGAGGACGGATTGTGAGTTACGGGAATAGTGACGAAGTGCATGGATTGCTACGACTGCATTGTTTATGTAGCAATATCTACCTGCCTTGTTGGTTGTGCAGTGATGGCCTGGTGGTCGACAGAGAGCTAGAATGTCTTTGAATGATGAGAAGTTGAAAGTTGAAGGGTTACAAAGCAACTCGGCAGCATGGACAACTAGATTTGCACCAGCACATGCTGATTCCCAAGTATATTTACAAATCCCAGCTGTGGTATCGAACGAATAGAATCCAGGTCTAGCAACAAGGGTCCTTGGTTGTTTTGGTGATCTCACACTACCAGGGAGAGGGGGTGGTTGGAAGAATTCTGGAATAATATTCCCATTATCTTCAAGCATACCATGGGAAACATACTCGGAATGTATTGTACAAAGGTGCTCCAAGTATTCGTTATCGTGGGCTTCAAACAGAAGCTTCTAGAGTATGGACTAGCACATCTACTACTAGATAGGAGCTTTGTACTTAACTTTAGTTATTAGTCTTATTATCTTGTTTTAACACCTTTAATATAAGTAACAAGTTTACTTCTAAGTAAATATGAGTGTGACGGTTCTGACCGCCACCATGCATCCTGGCATGCCAGCCCTGGAATGCCAACCCTAGAACGCTTCCCCTGGAATGCCAGCCCTGGAACGCTTGCCCTGGAACGCCAGTCCCTGGAATGCTTAGCTAATTAGCCAAGACTATGCCCATACTCATGTATATAAGGGCCCCAGGCTCCTGAGCTCTGCTCCTCTTCTCTTCTCTCCTCAGCTCAGAATCCTTGAATAGACAGTTCTACAGTGCCTAACTTATACCTGGCGTAGTCGTACATCTTGTGCGGTCCATGAACAATATAACCTAGCTAGACTATAACGAAACTCAAACAAACTAAACAAAGGTGACTAAGTCTCGAAGGTTAGTATATAGTAAGAAGTGTAAATGTGCTAGGTTGTTTACTTAGAAGTAAACTTGTTACTTGTATTAAAAATATCAAACAAGATAATAAGATTAATAAACTAAGTTAACTACAAAGTTTCTATCTAATAGTAGAAGTTCTAGTCTTATATAGAACCTATATACTCCTAGATCATAGAGATCACGCTGACCTATATGATCCAGCTTACTATTGCTCAACTGATACTGCATGATCCAAGCGAGTCACGTGATACTACCAAAAGAAGCCCCTGGATCGCTTAGCCAGTCTAACCGACCCCTATTTGCTATAAGGGCTACTGATGTGTTTGTCCTGTCAGGGCGCCGCCTGGACTTCATTTATCACGTCCCGACACGTGATTTGTCACAATAAGATTTGTTTGGACTCGTGATGAATGGATCGGCACACACTGAGGATTTGGGGTGGTATACGGGGTTCATTGATACGCATGAAGGTATTGCCGCTTGTATTAAACGGTAAAACTAAGAGAAGGGTGTATATTTTAATTTTGATCTCTCCTGGAAGGTCCACCAGGTTTGTTGGAATTATGTTGGTATGTTGGTTGCCATTGGCGTATCTGGGTATGGATTCAAGTAAGTTGTAGACTGATACAGATTATTTGGCTTGGAAAAATGAAGAGAGGACAAATCAACGAATTGATGTGTGCTAAGTGTGAATAATTTGAAGTGAGGTGCGGTGCAATGAAAGTGAAGGGGAGACCTTTATGCCAAGCTAAACTTTATGAAACCTTATGCAACTCTTTCTCACCAGCCACACTTATCCCACCAGATGCACCGCCACAACCGCTGATGAAATCCAAGCTAAAGTCGACATCATCGTCCTTCCCATCAACACTTCTTCAACTCTGACATGTTATGATAATATTACTGCCGAAAATGGCAGCTTCCGTTCCCTTTCTCAAGTTTATCTCGGCCCTCTTCGGATGGGTCTATACCTTCTGCTGGTCGCTCTCATTTTATCCCCAACCCATCTTGAACTGGCGCCGTTCTTCAACATCTGGAACAACGATCGATTTCCCCGTCATAAATGTTGTAGGCTTCTTCGCGTACTTCGTCTTCAACGCTGCATTCCTCTACTCTGCCCAGATTCGCGATGAATACGCTGAGAGACATCACGGCCTTACCCCGACGGTTCAGTTCAACGATCTAGCGTTCGCGGCGCACGCCGTCGTCACCAGCATCATCACCGTCTCCCAGTTCTGGTCAGGACTTTGGGGCTTCGAAAAGAGGGGTCGCAGAGAGCCTGGAGTGCGAGTCAGCAGAGGAATACAAGGGATCATTGCTGGCAGTTTCTTGGGTGTTGCGACAACGGCTTTCATTGTGGTTGTACGGCATGACGAGAATCCCGCAAGCGGATGGGCATGGATCGATGTGGTGAGTACTACAACTTAGTGAGGCAGCCTTGTAGCTAATCGGCTTCTTTTCAGATTTACGCAACATCCTATGTTAAACTTGTCATCACCCTCGTCAAATATATGCCACAAGTCATCACGAACTACCGAAACCAAAGCACCACCGGCTGGTCCATAATCCAAATCCTCCTCGATTTCGCTGGTGGTATTCTCTCTATCACGCAGCTGTGTATCGATAGTTATTTGCAGGGTGACTGGTCGGGTATAACTGGAAACCCCGTCAAATTGGGTCTCGGCAATGTCAGCGTTTTCTTCGACGTGATTTTTATCATTCAACATTACTGGTTGTACAAGGGAGCAGAAGGCAAGGCATCTGAAGAAGATGCACTACTTGACGGCCCGGATAGAGAGCAGAGGATTGAATAGACTAGATGGTTACAACGGAAATATCCATTTTTCATTTTGAATGGAGCGCGTTTGAGTAGACTGGAATGACTTTTGGTAAGAGGTTCTTGTCATCTTTCAGCGTAAAGTTTGTATCGTAATGAAAAACATTGTGCTAAAAGGCCTAGCATCACTAAGATCCTTGATTGAGAAAGGTTTGGATTATCAAGATTTACGAACTTCATTCTTCGAATCTTTTTTGGCGACATCTTGCTTGCTGCTCTACGGAGACAATTTGGCGCTATGCTGTTCAAGCACTGTTCAGCTGCATGGTAGATCATGCCCTACACCTTTACTATTAGCAAGTCAAAAACGTATTAGAATGTTGTTTGTCATTCACATTGTCCACACAATTAGTCAGGGTTCATTTTGCTGAAAGGTAGGCCTATTTTCAACCCTGTGAAGTACTATTCCATACTCATGATGTGTCTTGCTAGTGTCTATCCTTTCGGCCTATATTGTCACAGCTAGTCTCGCTAAATGCACTAAGTGAGGGGAAGTCGGTTGCACTTGCCAGTGTTTGCTCCCCTTTCGCTTACCCCCACACCAAATAGGAAAAGGTCCCCGCTTGAACTCCTCACTCCTCGCCAGAGACCTGTCCTTCCTCTACCGAATTCACCTTTCTTCAATCTTGAAGCAGTTGAGTAAGAGCACGCAATTGGTTCTTGACTTGAAGACGCGTTGCACTAAGCCAAGCCTCTTCACGACCCCGCTCGAGGTTGAGCTGCTCTCTCCTCCCGTCAATGGCTAAATATCTCTGATCTCGTTTCTTCTCACCGGTTAGCGAAACCACTCTATGGCCTTTACTTGCCAGTGTCGATTGAAGTAGACATCGCAGTCACTCTTTCAAGCAGTCCATGTAACTTGAAACTCACCTTCCGTCAAGTCCTCTCGCTAAATCATCACAGCGACGCGTCCCTCAATCCAAAACTCAACATCGATCACCACACTCGTCTATCAAGACCTTCAACCCCATCCACGACCAAACCACCCCGTCAAAATGTGTCAGGGATACTCCATCCTCTACGAGAAATGTCAGCACTACTGGCCCTCCATCACCGCTCGCTGCGATATTTCCAACTGTAAAGCCGCCGACTTCTTCCCACCTACTAGCAATCGTCCGCAACCCGGCCAGTGCCCTCGATGCTCTCAGAATATGACCAGCCACATCAAGGGTCCAATGCCCCGTCAAATGAGTGGCCAAGTCAACGGTCCATTGAACAGCCAAATCAAGGGAGGTGGTCTAATGAGCGGCCCAATGAATGGAAAAATGACTAGCCAAATCAACGGAAAGATGAATGGTCAAATCAACGGAAACGGAGGAACCAGGCACAGAAACCACTCCCGTCCTCCCTCAAATCCAGCCTCCATCGAAGAGAAAGACCAACAGTTGGCAGAGCAGGAGCGCGAACTTTTCCGGCTCCGTGCCTCCAATGAGAAATACGAAAAGATCCTCTTCGAACACCAAACCCAAAACCCACACACCTCCATGTCCTCCAAGCTCCAATTGCGCGGAAACGAGAAGTTCATTGTCGCTGGTCTCTTGGCACCATTTGATGAGGGTGCTCGGAAGTTGGAGGAGGGTGTTTATAGGGTTAATGAGGGATGTCGACGTCTTGTCACGACACCGCCCGAGAAGATGAAGTTGAAAGAGTTGGATGCGTGGAGGAAAGAGAGGGAGGGACATGAGTTAGCATGGGATCGCGAGATTCGGAAGGAGGTCCAGAGTAAGATTGAGGGCATGAAGAATGAGGTGAGGGAGAATTTGGAGGCGTTTTTGGCGAGTCTTAAGTAGACTTGTTCAAATCCAATCTACGACGGGGGAGCTCTTGCTTGGAGTTTACACATGGTAAAAGGATTGGGAATTGAACGGGAATTTTGGTAATGGGATCCGCATACAAGGCTCTCTGGTGGTTCTTTATTTTTCACTTCTTTACATTCGGCTGGTGGAATATTTTTGAGTGTAAATTGGGGAACAAGATACTTGTATACTGGGATCTCAAATGTCTTTTTACATGGTTCTCTTTCAGCATATTGGCGTTACAGTTTTCAGGCTCGTGTACATTACATGAAATACGGAGGAACAAAAGTGGTAGTATTGGGAAAGACGCATACAAAGGGAACATTTTCATTGGGCGAAAATAGAAAGCAAGCAAAATAAAGTCTTTCTTCTAATTTGAATTAGCTTCATGGATACCGGAATCTTTATTTGTATTTGGTTTAGTATTTCGGTCAGCTCTCTATGAAACTTTTATCTCCCCCTCACTTAGGCAACTCTTGGCTGGTGAGTGAATGATAAAGAATGGGGAGATTCGGATAAAAATCAGCCCATTTTAACTTTTTCTGGTCATTGGCTACTTTTTTACATCCATGGGTGTACCATTCACTTGCCAGAAGTTTAATTTATTCTTGAACAAATGACCCCCCTCTCACTTACCTCACACTACCTGTTCAACAGCTTGTATTCCTTTAACTCTGCAACAATCTTTTATGAATATCCGTGTCAACATTAGCTATTACACTTAATTTAAATTGAATTGCATAATTTGTTATACATTGTGAAGACTTTTTAACTGATTATCGGTGAAAACCCCTACCAAAAATAAGAATCTTCAAGCTTGAAAGGAAAGCACATTACCTGCCTTGATTACTCGTCTAATGACCATTTGTTCAATTCAATTGTAGGAGACACCACGGATAACGCAATTAAATATCATTGTATCGGAAAATAGTCCCTATTTGGGGAACTTGGAACTCCTGAGAAGGTAGGTAGGTCAAGGTGAATTCCAAAGTAAGGAGACGTATAGATCGTCGACCCATGCCAAAGAAAAGTACCACGCCTTGATGTAATGAATCCCAGCGAATCGGAAAACCTCCCCCTGAGCCACATCTTTCCCTCGCTCCACGTAGAGCAGTCGATCAACAAGCTCGCAGATAAAACAGTCAAACCAGGCCACTCTAAAGAAGTAGAAACTTCTTTTACTTTTGGTCCACTGTCATTGAGGCAATCACGTTTTCCACAAACTCTGAGTTTCCCATCAACGCCGAGGTAGCTTCCCTACCCCGTTTAGTGAGTGTCAGGTTTCTAGTATCAGGCAACTCGCGCAATAAGGCGCCTTTAATTGTAACTTTTCGAGCCCCTCGGATTATCTTCAAAGGATATAATACTTCTTCCGAGATCTGGTGTGCCATATCAGAGTGTGACTCGACACCCTTTGAGATCACAAATATATGAAGTGTTTTGACCCCAGCCACAATCTTTCGACATAACGCCTCTAGTGGAAATTTGTTTTCGTGATCTACGCTCACAGTCTCCGCACTGGGACGTTCTCTGGTGTTGACCCGTGAAATTGATACGACAACAATCCAGCGTTTCACTCTTGTTATGGCTGATGGAAGATTGTCAGCTCCCTCACTATACCTCCAGCTACAACCTGGTTCCTGGCAGTGATTATATATTCCCAATGGCGACAGAAAAGCGGCTTGAAAATGTTTGACTGATTGTGAGTCCAAATCTGGAAACATTGTCATGTAACAACCCGAGCAACTGAGATAGCCGTGTCGTATACAGGCGAAGTAGAAGGTGTTGTCTCCGTACAAAACATCAGCAGCCTCCTCCTAAACCTTCTTAGATACCCGAAGAATAGAAGGGCTCAAGCTGTATTTGACTAGGATTCCATTTTATTTTTCGACGGAACAAGATGAGGATTCGGCGAGTATTGGATTCGTCAAGAGGTTTTGGTAAACCTCGCGCCGAAATTTAAGGACAAAATCCAGGAATGGGAAATGATCGCTAGCAAATTTCTTTCGCATGGCAGACTGAGGAGCAGACTTGAGGCTTGAGTTCACATCTTGTGCGAAAATGGTGACTTGGGGGCTGAGGGATGCGGTGGAGTGGTCGTTTGATAATGACATGGTAGCGAGGTTGACTTGAAGGTTGGATGATTATTTGTTGCTTTCATCTTTCGTATGCAAGGAAAGCTGGGTAGCTGCGATGATTAGAGAACGAGCGAGCTGGGAACTACTCTCTTTCTGGTGATTGGAGTTCTTGGTGGGAGTCAATGGAGTGTTTTCAAGATTGCTTGCAGTGCTGGATGATGGGCTGGATGCTGAGCGGGGATGGTATGAGGCAGTTAGGGGTGTCGACATGGTGTCTGCAGTGATGGCTTTTAGACTTCGCTTCAAATAAATTCTCGCTTTTCATTTATGGGAGGAGAGTGAAGTGGGAATGCTCCTCTCAATGTTGTACTCTGTTGTGATGTGGGATGGCATTTTCTGTGGGAATTGCTGATGTTAAGTAGAATGGGTCACCTCGCCACTAGGTTTTTCATCGCCACTAGGTTTCTCAACATTAAATTAACTTGTTTTGTTGACCAATGGCTATTCACTGAATGCATTGGCATATCTTCACACATCTCCACAGTGAAGTGATCATTGTTTGAATTGACTGTTGAGCCTGAGGATTTTGGTCAAGGGTGCTTGTCCTGCAGGACTACTGTATCCACATAGTGTGCCATTCAAATGGAAAACTGAATTGCTCTTAAGTTTCCTCAACTTGAATGTAAAAACTCAAAGATTCACTTCCCTCTTGTGGTACATTTATACCTTGTAAATCGACCAACTATTTCAGCCATGAGCATAACTAGCATTCCAGCCCCGATTTTCCGAAGAACACTAAAAAGTACTCGATACCAGAAAATCTGTATATGCCCCTCTATTATTATATAATAATAACGCTTCTAAATAATAGGCCTTGTTAGATAGATTATTTATAACTCTTTCTCAATTAATATATCTACTTTTTTTAAGTTTTAGAAATATAGTTGTGTAGTAATCTTAGAAGGGGCATGAACTTATATAGTAATTCCGCGCTTTTTTACGAAACTCTTATATATCTCTATAATAACGTCTTAAAAAGACGTTTCCTTGTAGATAGATGTAGCATATAGTATTCTTAGTAATTGTATCTGTTTGTTTTTATATCTAGTAGTATAATTTTTAAGTAATTCTAAAAAAAGCGCTCTTAATCGCAAAAGTCGATTTTGCGACCACAGTCTTGGCGCTTCCTTGGCAGCTGCGCCTTCTAGCTTCATAGAAAATCGACTTCCACGCCCCTTAATACTTCACGATAACAACGCTTCTATTATTAATTCTTTTGAGAAGTAGAATAAATGTAGTGCAATTATCGAGCTTGTCGAAGGGCTTATAGTTTAGAAGCGTGGTTGTGATGCTATAATAGGGGGCGCTCCTAAAGTCTAGTGTCGCTTACTTTTTGGTGTTCGCTGGAAAAGGCGGGGCTGGAACGCTAGTTATGCTCATGGCTGTAGTGGATATTAATTGATGAGGGAAAATTTAAGGTGTGTTGCAGAGAGAGCTTCAATATACAAGCGGACTTCTTCTACCAACCAATATAAATACCATAATTGGCAGTGAGAAATTCTACCTATCTTTCAGTCTATCATGTATCAATATAAGGTCTTAAAATACAAATTAAGGTGAGATTATGGATAATTTCTCATGTCAGCCTTATGGAGTGTCAAGTAAACAAACATACTGACACCATCTAAGTGAGAATAAATAGCTGTATTTACAGATGTTGTTCGAATAACGTGCATGTATAGCGAACCAGCCAAAATTTTCCACGCTCGCGATGGAAATTGTAATAATTCCACCACAACGCCTCTAATTAATTAAAACTACTCGGAAATCTCTTCCTCGGAAACTTCTTCTATAATATTACAGGTGCGTGCGTTATGCCTAGTCTCTCCGCAGTTGCCGCAGCGCCGTACATATGATTCTTCACTCAGCTTCTGGCCAATACTTCTCTTTATTTCTTGCATTACCTGCTCACCAACGTCTCTATTATCCTGCAGGTCCTGCGCTTCCTGTTGACTAAGTGATCCTCCTTGCTGAAGACGTGTTTTTTTAGCTCTACAGCGCTTACTTAGTGCTTCATTTACTTGTTGAAGTCTCTGGTTCTCAGCTTTCAATAGTACTAGCTAGTGCATTACTTTTGATGCACCCTTTGTAAACTAGTCAATAGCCTCGTAAATAGAGGTTAGAGAGCTACTTTAGTAGCAGGAAATTCAAGTTTTAATAAATGTAGTCTATAATAAGGCTTTAGTAGAGTTATTTAGTGTCTAGGAAACCTAAGTATAACGAATGCAAACTCACGGGTCTAACAAAAGTGACTAAGTCTTCGTCGGTTTGGTCGCAGTAGGAAGTAAGGGTCGCTGAGGTGTTTACTCGAAGGTAAACTCGTTACTTGAACTCAAGATGTCAAAACAAGATGTATTGAATACTAAAGTAAGTTGAGCATGAAGCTCCTATCTAATGGCAGACGTGCCAGTTATATATAGAACCTTTATTCTCATGGAGCCCAGAAGGAGCCCAAGATCCTCAAGCTCCAAAGCAAGCTCCTGCAAGCTCCAACAGTCATGTGACTGTGTCACGTGATAACTATAACATAGAAATCCTTGGATCGTTTAGCTAGTCTAATCGATCCTTCTTGGCTATAAGTCTTGTGGATGTGTTTGACCTGTCAGAGCGCCGCCTGGTCTTCACTGGTCACGTGTCTACACGTGATTCGTGACACTAAGGCTAAGCAAAACTCAGGGGAGAGTTTAGAGGCGTTAGCGTCTTTGGCTTAAGATTAAGTATAGAAATTATACTTTCCGGGTTAAATAGAAGAATTCCAGACTCTTAGAACTCTCCTTGGATATTGCTTTCTGTTATTACAATATTAAATGTAGCGTAGAAGGCAGGAAAGAAGTGATTCTTAGTGATACAGATAATCTAAGCCTGTATTATATCTTTAATTTACTAACTATATACCTTTTTTAAAGGGCTAAAACAGCTAATGTCAAGTAGCTAGAGTATTTAAGAAGAATGAGTAAGTATACAAAGAGTAACAATGTTATTTTCCTTATAATATTCCTTAAACTTGTTAGAGTAGTAGCTCTCATAGCTGTCGAGGACTAATAGGTAATAACTACTAATAGATTAGGGCTTAGTATACTTCTCAAAATGTCAAATCTAATCTATGTCTTTCTTATTTGTTGTCTAACTATTTTCAATAACAGTAATTATCTAGTTAGTGTCACGAATCACGTGCTAGCACGGGACCAGTGAAGACCAGGCGGCGCCCTGACAGGTCAAACACATCTACAAGAACCTATAGCCTGAGGGGATTAGTTAGGCTAGCTAAACGACCCAAGGATTTCTATGCTATAGTTATTACGTAATACAGTCACATGACTGTTAGAGCTTGCAGGAGCTTGCATTAGAGCTTAGGGATCTGGGGCTCCTTCTGGGCTCTATGAGAATGAAGGTTCTATATATAACTAGCACGTCTGCTATTAGA
Organism: Hymenoscyphus fructigenus; assembly: GCA_001414455.1. Classification (NCBI taxonomy): domain Eukaryota; kingdom Fungi; phylum Ascomycota; class Leotiomycetes; order Helotiales; family Helotiaceae; genus Hymenoscyphus; species Hymenoscyphus fructigenus. The sequence continues at coordinate 10,857 of LKUV01000217.1, read as the reverse complement.
TAGGGGCTTTATGCTTAACTTCTTTACTTTAGTATTTAATATATCTTGTTTTGACATCTTGAGTTTAAGTAACAAGTTTACCTTTGAGTAAACAACCCAGCAACCCTTACTTTCTACTACAACTAAACCAACAAAGACCTAGTTACACTTGTTAGATCTGTGAGTTTGTAATTCGTTATACTTTGAGCATCTACTTAGAAGTAAACTACTACAATGTTAGCTACATCTTCTACCCTGAAGGTAACGCCAAAGGCAGCTACTACACTAGCTGTTGTAATAGCGCCAACTATTACTACTCTCTGAGAGGAAGTGAAACTACCTATCCCAAAACCATTTAATAATTCACTAGAGAAACTTGTAGAGTTCCTCATGAAAGCTTCTCTCTACTTAAACTTTTATGTAGCGCAATTCACGAGCGAAACTAACTAAGTTATATAGCTTACTACCTGTCTCAAAGGAGCAGCCTACAACTAGATAGAACTACACCTCAAAGACTTCTAGAAGAACAAAACACTAGAAGGAAAGGTATCGACGATTATGTTAGAAGTCACTAAGAAGCTGTTCTAGGACATAAAGGGATTCAAAGAAGAGCTCAATTAAGCATTTGTAGATGTTGATTTAAAAAAGAAATCTATCTAAGTATTATACAATCTCTGACAGAAGAACTCTACAGCTAAGTATACTTTACACTTCTAGTAGTATACTGTGTAACTGAACTAGAACAACAAAGCTCTCTAGGAACAATTCTATAGAGGATTAAAGGACAACGTTAAGAACAAGTTAGCCAGGGACAATGTGATATGTGGAGGTCACGAGGTCATGAGGTCATGTGACTTTTCATCTGATCTAAGGAAGTCTTCATCTGCTATTATAAATCAATCAGGAATTGAGCAGTTCTAGTGGATGGAGTTTACGGAGTTAACAGAGTTGACGTAATATTAGGGCTTAGGAGCTTCTATAAAGCGAGACTTCTCCTGCACCTCTAAGGAGGAGCAGAGATTAGTTCTGTACTGAATTGAAAAGATTTAAATTGACTTATTGCCTACTATCTACCTCACAGACAACCTACTAACCTCACTTAACAAATTAATTAATAACTCAATCAAGATCAACAACTGGAACTATAAACGAAGGCTTAAAAGAAAGAGAAGTTATAGACATTAGGTAAACTATAGAGGAAAGAGCTGTAGAGATCCCATAGAACTAGACGCCACAAACAAAACCTAGCTGAAAAAGAAGGCAGGCAAGCAAGGCAAACTTTCCCAAGAAGAAAGGAACTACTGACACAAGCAGAATTTATGTTACTCATGTAGCAAAACCAGCCACAGAGCAAGTGAATGTAGCTCGAAGAAGTAACTCAATCAGGGAAAGCAAGTCAATGCTACTGGCCACAAGGAAGTAGCAGTGCTTGAAGGCAGGCCACTCACAGAGAAGGAGCTGGCTAAGTATATTAGTACATAAATCAAAGGAGTTAAATTAGCAGACAAATCAGATAATCCTATTCTAGAGGAATACTATAGTACACAATCAGACTCTGTAGAAATCCTTCTACTCTAACAGCTTGTAGCACTAGTCTAGGAATCTACTAGCGTAGACATTAGAGACACCTAGATATTAATGTATAGAGAGGAATGAGGGTATAGGTGGAAGGATCTACAAAACCTAGAACAAACCTTTTAAACTATACAATTATGCCTAGGCACACGCCTAAGGTTTGATTTAAAATATATTACCTAATAGTTAGGAGAGGGCCTGATAGGTTTAACAAGTATTAGCATAATCCTACGAACGACATTTGTAGAAAGAATATACTTCAACCTAGCTAAAACAATTATTCCTATAGAGTACTTGTTAGAATCGTCTAGCTCATCGGAGACAGGCGACTAGGAGGTAGTAAGTGAGAACCTAGAAGTAGAAGAAAAATAGACATTTATTAGTACCTATATAGACGGAAACTGTTAGGCATAAATCGACGAAATCAAGCCTGACTTCTAGAGTCTACATATATCACAAGGGAACAAACTAGTACCTCTAGACGAATACAAAGTAGTATTTGCTAAGAACTGTTAAATTACCTTTTGAAATCTCTGTTCAGGAAAAGAGATATTAGAGCTTATGTATAGATAGTGTCCTGAGAGTGACATTTACCGCCGAGACTCTAAGGGTCTAAGATCTCAACAACCTAAGGAAGGAGAACAATAGATAGTAATCTAGCTAGTCAATAGAACTAGTACTTGAAAGCTAGAACAACCTCTTAGGATCATTGGATTTAAGCTAAGGTTTTTAGTAACACTACCTGAACTAGACTCAGATAAGCATTGTTAGGTAGGAGAAGTGTATAAAGTAGTCTACTTAGACAAAGAGAAAGTAGTTTTCGGGATACTAGGAGAACTAGATGAACTCCTGTTTAAAATCTTTTCTATTAAACAACAAGAAGCTTACGCAACTTTAGAAGAGAGTTAGTTATATGTAACTACAATAATTAGAGGAAAGAAACTCTAAATTATAATTGATTCTGGAGCTACAAGCAACTTTATTTCTCTCTTAGCTATACAGAAGCTAAACGTCCCAGTCAAAGGAATGACGCTATATAAACTTATAGTAGTTGATGAGACAGAGGTAGAATACCAAGGAGGTGTTGTTAACTAATGAACTATATCTACGAAAACATAAATCAAAGAACACTGTTTAGACATATAATTCAATATTATAGATATTAGGAAGAAGGACATAATACTTGGAATACCTTGAATCAGAGAACATAATCTCGACATTAACTAGAAGGAAAAGGAGATTTCCTTTAGCTGATGTAATTATAAGTAGCTATGACTACAAGGCTGGAATAAGGTTAGCGCTACCTTTTCCAAGTTGCCTAGACACCTAGCCCAGGGTCCTCTACAGGCCAGCAAGACAGCTAATAACAAAATACTTATATAGTATAGAGAATTTGCTAAATTATTTAATAACTCAGAAGACATATGTGCCTTACTAAAACATTAACTATAGGACAACAAAATAAAATTAAAAGAGAGTTATAACCTTAGGAAGCAAAGGCTTCAACTACATATGTAGGGTGACTTGCAAGTAATAAACAAGTATGTTAAGGAAGGAATCAAGAAAGGACACATCTAAAAGTTAGAGTCTCCTATCTGTTTAAATATACTTATAGCATACAAAAAGGATAATTCAAATAGAAGAGTTTGCGTTGACTACTAAGAAGTCAATAACATAACAGTTAAGAACGCTTACCTATTGCTGACCAGCTAATACCTACAGGACAGGATAGGTCAGGTAGTTTAATACACGAAACTAGATCAGAGAAGTGCCTTTAACTTAATTTAGATTAAGGAAGGTAACAAATAGAAGACTATATTTGTCTTACTATTAGGTCTTTATGAGTATACAGTAATGCTGTTCGGTTTGACAAACACACCTACTATATGTTAGAGACAGAACAATAGTATACTAGAAGATCTTCTAGGAGTAACTGCAATATATTACCTAGACAATATTCTAGTATTCTTAGAACAAGAAGAGGATTATAAGGGGCATGTCAAAGAAGTCTTAAGGAGACTCATAGTAGTGGACTCTTGCCTTAAGCTATTAAAATACAAGTTTAGAGTAACTTATACAATATTCCTAGAGTGTTTGATTACTCTAGGACAGGTAGAAGTTAATCTGGAAAAAACCAAAGACATTAAAAGTTAGCTAATACTACAAAACGTTAAAGACGTCTAGTCATTTCTGGGATTCGCTAACTTCTGCTGACAATTTATTAGGGATTACGCTAAGCTAGCTAGTCTACTAACGAGTCTAACTCGAAAAGGCATTGATTTCCAATAGACAGGGAAAGCTGAGAGAGCTTTCTAGGAAATCAAGAAACAATTCACAGAAGAACTAATTCTTTAAAGCTACAACGCTAGCAAACCAAGTACTGTTAAGACCGACGCCTCGGACACAGCAGTAGGCGCTGTACATCTTCAACTAGGAAAAGAAGGTAAACTTATGCTAGTAGTATACTTTTCTAAGAAAATAGATCTAGTATAGTAGAACTATAGGATATATAATAAGGAACTTCTTGCTATAGTTCTAGTACTTAAATACTAGAGGATATATCTCTAGAACATAAATCACTAGGTCACTATACTGTTGGATTACAAGAACCTTAGAACATTTACTACTATACAAGAACTCTCGAATAGAAGACTTGTAAGGTGGGCAGGAATCTTGAGAGGTTATAATATTGTAATTCAACATGTCAGCAGAACAGCTAACCCTTAAGCCAACGCTCTCAGCTAAAAGCTAGGCTACAAAGGAGATAAAGAGTACAAAAAGATCACAATCTTAAAGACTCTAGAAAATAGAGACCTAGCTCTAGCTATACACAAAATAACAATAACAGGAACAAACAACTCCTAGACAAGAAAGATATAGAAAGCCTAGGAGAAAGAGCAACTAGCTCTAACTAGGCAAGGACAAAATAGTAAAGGATAGTACACAAACAGTAAACTACGTGTTCCTAAATCCTACGCGAAGGAATTTGTTAAAGAATACTATGCTACTCTAGCGCATAGTCACTAGGGAGTTCGTCGAACCCTCTAGTAGATCAAGTAACACTACTATGTCAAACACCTATTAGTAGTAGTCAAGGAAGTAATAGCAGAGTGTAATACCTGTACTAGGAACAAGGCTTCCTACTATGTACCTTATAGACAGATGAGTACTACTCTAATACCACAGATACCTTAGAGATCTATATTATGGGATTTTATAGTCAAGCTACTAAAATCCAAAGACCTAATGACAGGAGTCATGTATAACTTGATCTTGGTCATTGTTGAACAACTCACAAAGTATATAGTTCTTGTACTATATATAGAAGCAAGTACAGCAGAACACCTAGCCTATGTGTTCCTACAGGAAGTAGTCACTCTACATGGTCTACTAGAAGAAATAATCTCAGACAGAGACAAGCTCTTTACCTTGAAATTTTGGACAGCCCTCACAGAGCAACTGGGTGTGAAAAGAAAACTGTCAACAGCCTTTCACCCCTAGACAAATAGAGGAACTAAACAAATGAACTAAGTCATTGAAGCATACTTGAGATATTATGTGAACTACAAACAGGACAACTAGGTTAAACTTCTGCTACTAGCATAGTTCACCTATAATAGTTTAACAACAGAAACCACGCTTGTCACACTATTCTACGCTAACTATAGGTATGAATTAGTAGCTTATCAAGACTTATTGCAGAGTACGGTCAATAACGACAAAGTAGGATTACAAGACCACGAACTCAGAGAATTACACAAAAAGCTCACAGAGCAACTTCAGTTTGTGGCAGAACGTAACACACACTACTACAACAAGCGACGTAGTCAGGAGCCAACGTTGAAAGAGAAGGATAAAGTCTATTTGGTTAGAAAAAACATTGACACTAAAAGACTAAGCAGTAAACTAGACCACAAGAAGCTTGGACTGTTTAAAATTAAACGCGTCAAAGGACCTTTGAATTATGAACTCACGCTACCAAAAACTATGAATATCTATCTAGTATTCTATATATCTGTTGTGCTGGATTTATGACATCACCTGTTTTTTCTCATTGTTTATTCTCATAATGAACTACTGTTTGATTTACTACTTCATCGCTAGTTTTATCTGCTATGTAATCAGCTGTATGATCACTAGTGTTGTGCTAAACTCACTATATCATTATATCATTATTATATTATTATTATACTGTCATTATATCATTTATTTATTATGATGTAATAATTATTCACTCCTTATATATAGACCTTAGATAACTCCCTACACAAATCAATTAATTCTCTATGACCTACAGTACTGAGGACCTTCCTAACTTAACAGTTATAAGCCCGGTAGCTACTTTTTGACTGCAAAATTTGACACTTTTACCTTTAATTAATTGATTCCTCTTCTCTATATACTTTGTTTAAATTTGACTTACCTTAGCTCAAGGAGCAGTTATTCTAGACAAAGAACCCTCTTGATCTCTTATCTTGAGGCCTCAACTATGTCGACGTCCAAAACTATTACCCTCTTGAACTCTAAGGACTAGGATCCATGGATATTTGGCGTTAAATCTATCGCTACTAGCAATGGAATTAGTGTTTAGGATCTTCTGGATCCAACACTTCCTGCTCAACCAATAATACCTATTTGTCTGGAAGAGCCGATGATATAGAGTATCAACCCAAATGCTACTCATTGATCTAAGCTATTAGTAGATGAGAGAGCAGACCTACGCTTTGATATCTTATAATATAACAGCAAAATCAAGGAACTCAACAAGAGAGATGCCCTGATTCACAAAGTCTATAAGTATATTAAAGGCACTATTTACATCAAACACATTGTTCTGATCAAGAACCTTTTATCTACCTATGAAATTCTAAGAGCTTTGAAGAAGAGGCTTGCGCCAACTAATCAAGCTAGAGAGAATGAAGTTGTTTGAGACTACGCTAAGCTCAAGCAATAGAACAAGAACCAGAAACCCGAAGACATACTATCTCAATGGGAAGCTGTATACGCTGAAGCTAGGGCTCTTGATCTTCCAGAAGTAAGCAGCGACAGAGCTCAAAAGGACTTTATCCAAGCAATCTATGCTTTCAATGATTCATATACTATAGCACTTAAAGTCAACATTAAACAGAAAGAATTAGACAGCGTCAAAATACCTGGATTATATAACTTAATTAAGCGATTCTGCAACTATGTCTAAAAACAAGACTCTATTAAGGAACTCAAATCTGCCTATGCTTTATTTTCAACCACAGAACAGCAAAAACACTAGTAGCAGCAATTCTTTAAAGGAAAAGCTCTTGTACCACTAGAGACCTGCCTGTATAAATGCTGCTGCAGAGAAGGAAAACACTAGTTTCGCAAATACCCTTATATTAATAAAAATATAAGAACACAAGCCTAGACTAGAAAATATAATATCTTTGTTAAATTTAACTAGTTTCTTAATAAACTAACAAGGACAAAAACAAAAGAGTACTTAAAGAAGAAATTCAAATACAATTCTGACGTATCTATTTCAAAGGAAGCTGTTAATTTAAGTAGAAAACCCCACAGAGACTTCGTAACATTATATAAGTCTAGTTTTAGTACCTCAGTAGATTAGAACAGAGATAATTTGCTATATAACTACTAGATCCTTAACAGAGGTTCTAATATCTACGTTTGTAATAAACCTATATGTGATTCTTAGGTAAAAACTAGAGATGCTAGTCCTAACAACAAGTTGTTAGCCAGAAAAGAATACTATAACATTAAAGCTTTTGGCACTGCCAAAATCTAGATTAACACTCCTATAGGAAAACAATTTATTAACCTTACGAATGTTGCTCTTACTCCTAGATTTATAACAAACTTAGTATTACTTAACATTCTTCAAGTAAAAGAAGTCTACTGGAATTCAAGGACTCTAAGTTAAATAGAACATTAGGACAAAAGTATTTTTTGCTACCTTACCTTGTACAACAATAAGTAGGTGTTTACTACTAATTCTTAGTATAAACAACATATGTTACTTGCTACAAAAGGATTTTAAAAATTAATAGAACCTTGTTACTTAACAGTTACTAAACAAGACCTTTATATATTACTAGGTCACGCTGGCACAAAAGCAGTCTCAAAAGTTGAAGCTGCAGGAGCTGATATTATAGTTGATTTGTCTGTGCTATGCCCTATAACAATACAATGTAAGACATGTAGTGTTTCTAAAGCTATATAGATTACTTTATGTTATATAGAACACGAGTTCAACCTAATAGGCTTGTTTGATTACCTATCCTATGACATAATCCCTTTTGAGAGGTTGTACAACAGCATGAACTAATTAAGCTATTTCCACTGCTTGCTTTCTAGCTTTTACATTATAGTTTGCTACAAGAGCAAGACTAAGAGTACTCAAATAGTATAAGACGTTGTTAAAATAATTAGAGTATAGCTTAGCTTTATTATAAGAGTTATTCATATAGATAGCGAGAAAACTCTAGCTATAGAGTTTGATGAATACCTTAAAAAAGAAGGCATAAGAGTTGAACACTTAGCCCCTAACACTTAGGCACAAAACAGGGATTCAGAGCGAGCTAGACAGTCTATTACAACAAAAGCAAGGTGTATTAAAGTCCATAGAGGTAGTCTACATAACATTTGAAGCTTAGCTTGTGATTACACAGCCCAAATACTCAACTATATACCTCTTGAGAAGCTTGGCTAGAAAACTCTATGAGAATATGTCTTTAAATGTAAACCCTGCTATGCCTACCTGAGTCTATTTCTTTGTAAGGCTTATGTACTTGAAAAACACATTCCAAAGAAGATGAAACTCAACCCTCAAGCTCAAGTAGGCTACTTTGTAGGCTATGAATCAACAAACATTTTCAAAGTCTAAATACCCTCAAAGAACAAGGTTATTCTCACTAGAGATGTTACATTTAACAAAACATCTTTTTATAACCCTAGTAATACTGAATTACAAGACATACTCTGAGAAACAATAGACGACTTAGTTGAAAGACTTGAAATACTAGCTACTTTACTACAAAGTAGTAGGTATGGAAATATCAAAGAAGTGACTATGCTTGAAGCGACTATTGTTGAACCAAGTAATCAGGACGCTGCAACAGCTACTAAGCCACTCCAAAAAGAGACTAGCGCGAAAGAAGCAACTATACTAATTCAACTCCCTTCACCTTAAACTACGCCTAAAGCAGCTAGTCTAACTCTAAGCAATATTAGCCTACTAGCATCACCTACAACACTTTAAAGTTCTGAACTATCTGAATTATCTGACCTATCAGATAGTGACGTAGATGAAGAAATTAACCTACCTAGTAACCCTGGCAACTATGCTTCTTAACACAATAAAATATATGCTGGATTAAATCTAGGAAATATTTTAAGAAGCAGATCACGTACTTTATGTATAGCAATGATTTCTTAATACAGCTCTTATTATTCTATATTCTCTACTATACTAAAAAGTAAACTAATAACTCACCTATATTAAGATCAAATGTCGCTACCTCCAAAGACATATAGAGAGATGCTACAACATTCTTTTAAAGATGACTGGAAAAAAGCATATGACTAGGAAATTAATACTCTAAAATCAAAAGGCATGTTTAAGCTTATTCTACAACTTGACAACAACAACTCTCTTCCTCTAATATAGGTCTGGACATATAAATTCAACGAAAATAGGTATATCCTTAAGTTCAAAGCTTGCATTTGTGCAAGGGGAGACCTTTAATAGACAGATCAGGAGACCTATGCTGCTACTTTAGCTACACAAACATTTTGTGCTACAACAGTAATTATTGTAGCATATGACTTGGAAACACAATTATACAACGTAATCAACGTATATGTAAATGCTAGACTAAAACAACTAATTAGGTGTAAGTGTTCTGAGGGATATAAAAAAAGTGGATAAGAATAGGAAGTAATTATAGCTCTATATAGTCTCAAAGAATCAGCACACCTTTGGTACGACGACATTGTTAAAACCCTTGCTGAATTTAACCTTCTCCCTGTTCCTGGAGTCCACTGTCTCTTTTCAAATAGTTGGCTTACTCTAATTCTATATATAGACGACATTATAATTGCTTATTCTAAGGAAAGTCAGTTAAAAGTCAACGAATTCAAGAAACAGCTACTTTTCAGATACTAAATATAACAACTAGGCAAAGCTACACACTTCCTAGGTGTACAAATCATCTGAGATCAACTACATCGAAAGCTCTAGTTAATTTAGGACAACTATATTCAAAGTCTTGTAAACTGATTTAATATTGTTATTACCTGAGTACTACAAACACTACTTCCTACAACAAAACTAGTGTTCTAGGAGGGCGTAGCTTCACCTTCTCAAATAACTAGATATCAACAAAAAGTGGGAAGTGTAAACTTTGCTTCTTGCTATACTAGACTAGACATTTGTAGAGCAGTTTCAAGACTCTCTGAATACCTGACTAATCTGTTGCCTTAGCATCTCTACGCTGTTGACCACCTACTATACTACTTAGTAGGAATATGTTATTTGGCAATTGAATTTGATAGCAACTTTCAAGGCTCAGATTCTTTTCTCTCCTAGAGCGACACTACATTCGCTGACGATATCAATACTCGAAAAAGCTTAATTAGATACTGCTTTCAGCTATATAGAGGTCTAATACATTACAAGTCAACTAAACAACGTTATGTAACTACGTTAAGCACAGAGTCAGAGTTTGGAGCCCTGATTTCCACCGCAAAGGAGTTCTTATAGTGGATTTATCTATTTAATTATATTGAACTACACATTCAGGATTCTCTGAACATCTACTGCAACAATCAACAAACCATTCGCCTCTTGTAAAGAGATACACTAAAGCTTGATACTAAGCTCAAGTATATCGACATCATCTAGAGCTGGCTTAGGCATAAAGTTCAAGAGAAGCGTGTCAACATCCACTGGGTTCCTACTACTAGCATAGTAGCTGACAGCTTTACAAAAGAGCTACCACCTCAAAAGCATGCTCTATTCGTACAACAACTACACCTTAAAGATATTAGTCATTTGATTCTCAGACTAGGTGACAGCGTTTAGTAATATGCTATCCCCTGGGGGGGTGTGTTGTGCTGGATTTATGACATCACCTGTTTTTTCTCATTGTTTATTCTTATAATGAACTACTGTTTGATTTACTACTTCATCGCTAGTTTTATCTGCTATGTGATCAGCTGTATGATCACTAGTGTTGTGCTAAACTCACCATATCATTATATCATTATTATATCATTATTATACCGTCATTATATCATTCATTCATTATG
>LKUV01000216.1:0-58261 GCA_001414455.1 Hymenoscyphus fructigenus | reverse complement strand
TAAGTTGGGAAGGTCCTCAGTACTGTAGGTCATGGAGAATTGATTGATTTGTGTAGGGAGTTATCTAAGGTCTATATATAAGGAGTGAATGATTATTACATCATAATGAATGAATGATATAATGACGGTATAATAATGATATAATGATGATATAATGATATGGTGAGTTTAGCACAACACTAGTGATCATACAGCTGATCACATAGCAGATAAAACTAGCGATGAAGTGGTAAATCAAACAGTAGTTCATTATGAGAATAAACAATGAGAAAAAACAGGTGATGTCATAAATCCAGCACAACACACCCCCCCAGGGGATAGCATATTACTGAACGCTGTCACCTGGTCTGAGAATCAAATAACTAATATCTTTAAGGTGTAGTTGTTGTACGAATAGAGCATGCTTTTGAGGTGGTAGCTCTTTTGTAAAGCCGTCAGCTACTATGCTAGTAGTAGGAACCCAGTGGATGTTGACATGCTTCTCTTGAACTTCTTGCCTAAGCCAGCTCTAGATGATGTTGATATGCTTGAGCTTAGTATCAAGCTTTGGTGTATCTCTTTGCAAGAGGCGAATGGTTTGTTGATTGTCGCAGTAGATGTTCAGAGAATCCTGAATGTGTAGTTCAATATAATTAAATAGACGAATCCACCATAAGAACTCCTTTGCGGTGGAAATCAGGGCTCCAAACTCTGACTCTGTGCTTGACGTAGTTACATGGCGTTGTTTAGTTGACTTGTAATGTATTGGACCTCTATATAGCTGAAAGCAGTATCCAATTGAGCTTTTTCGAGTATTGATATCGTCAGCGAATGCAGCGTCGCTCTAGGAGAGAAAAGAATCTAAGCCTTGAAAGTTGCCATCAAATTCAATTGCCAAATAACATGTTCCTACTAAGTAGTGTAGTAGGTGGTCAACAGCGTAGAGATGCTGAGGCGACAGATTAGTCAGGTATTCAGAGAGTCTTGAAACTGCTCTACAAATGTCTAGTCTAGTATAGCAAGAAGCAAAGTTTATGCTTCCCACTTTTTGTTAATATCCAGTTATTTGAGAAGGTGAAGCTGCGCCCTCCTAGGACACTAGTTTTGTTATAGGAAGTAGCGTTTGTGGTACTCAGGTAATAACAATGTTAAATCAGTTTACAAGACTTTGAATATAGTCGTCCTAAATTAACCAGAGCTTTCGATGTAGTCGATCTCAGATGATTTGTACACCTAGGAAGTGTATAGCTTTGCCTAGTTGTTGTATTTAGTATCTGGAAAGCAGCTGTTTCTCGAATTCGTTGACTTTTAACTGACTTTCCTTAGAATAAGTAATTATAATGTCGTCCACATATAGAATTAGAGTAAGCCAACTATTTGAAAAGAGACAGTAGACTCCAGGAACAGGGAGAAGGTCGAATTCAGCAAGGGTTTTAATAATGTCGTCGTACCAAAGGCGTGCTAATTCTTTGAGACCATATAGAGCCATGATCACTTCCCATTCTCATCTACTTTTTTCATATCCCTCAGGACACTTACACCTGATTAGTTGTTTTAGTCTAGCATTTACATATGCGTTGATTACGTTGTATAATCGTGTTTCCAAGTCATATGCTACAATAATTGCTGTTATAGCACAAAATGTTTATGCAGCTAAAGTAGCAGCATAGGTCTCCTGATCTGTCTATTGAAGGTCTCCCCTTGTACAAATGTAAGCTTTGAACTTGAGGATGTACCTATTTTCGTTGAATTTATATGTCCAGACCTACATTAGAGGAAGAGAGTTGTTGTTGTCGAGTTGTAGAATAAGCTTAAACGTGCCTTTTGATTTTAGAGTATTAATTTCCTGGTCACATACTTTTTTCTAGTCATCTTTAAAAGAATGTTGTAGCATCTCTCTGTATGTCTTTGGAGGTAGCGACATTTGATCTCAATGTAGGCGAGTTATTGGTTTACTTTTTAGTGTAGTAGAGAATATAGAATAATAAGAGCTGTATTGAGAAATCATTGCTGTATGTAAAGTACGTGATCTGCTTCTTAAAATATTTCCTGGATTTAATCTAGTATATATTTCATTACGTCGAGAAGCATGGTTGCCAGGGTTACTAGGTAGGTTAATTTCTTCGTCTACGTCGCTATCTAATAGGTTAGATAATTCAGATAGTTTAGAACTTTAAAGTGTTGTAGGTAATGCTAGTAGGCTAATATTGCTTAGAGTTGGACTAGCTGCTTTAGGCATAGTTTGAGGTGAAGGGAGTTGAATTAGTGTAGTTGCTTCTTTTGTGCTAGTCTCTTTTTAGAGTGGCTTAGTAGCTGTTGCAGCGTCCTAATTACTTGGTTCAACAATAGTCACTTCAAGCATAGTCACTTCTTTGATATTTCTATACCTACTACTTTGTAGTAAAGTAGCTAGTATTTCAAGTCTTTCAACTAAGTCATCTATTGTTTCTCAGAGTATGTCTTGTAATTCAGTATTACTAGGGTCATAAAAAGATGTTTTGTCGAATGTAACATCTCTAGTAAGAATAACCTTGTTCTTTGAGGGTATCTAGACTTTGAAAATGTTTGTTGATTCATAGCCTACAAAGTAGCCTACTTAAGCTTGAGGGTTGAGTTTCATCTTCTTTGGAATGTGTTTTTCAAGTACATAAGCCTTACAAAGAAATGAACTCAGGTAGGCATAGCAGGGTTTGCGTTTAAAGACATATTCTCATAGAGTTTTCCAGCCAAGCTTCTCAAGAGGTGTACAGTTAAGTATTTGAGCTGTGTAATCACAAGCTAAGCTCCAAATGTTATATAGACTACCTCCATGGACTCTAATACACCTTGCTTTTGTTGTAATAGACCGTCTAGCTCACTCTGAATCCTCGTTTTGTGCCTGAGTGTCAGGGGCTAAGTGTTCAACTCTCATGCCTTCTTTTTTAAGGTATTCATCAAACTCTGTAGCTAGAGTTTTCTCACTATCTGTATAAATAACTCTTACAATAAAGCTAAGCTGTACTCTAATCATTTTAACAACGTCTTGTACTATTTGAGTACTCTTAGTCTTGCTCTTGTAGCAAACTACAATGTGAAAGCCAGAAAGCAAGCAGTAGAAATAGCTTAATTGGTTTATGCTGTTGTACAACCTCTCAAAAGGGATTATGTCATAGGATAGGTGATCAAACAGGCCTATTAGGTTAAACTCACGTTCTGTATGACATAAAGTAATCTATGTAGCTTTAGAAACACTACATGTCTCACATTGTATTGTTGTAGGGCATGGCACAGACAAATCAACTGTAATATCAGCTTCTGCAGCTTCAACTTTTGAGACTGCTTTTGTGCCAGCGTAGCCTAGTAATATATAAAGGTCTCGTTCAGTAACTGTTAAGTAACGAGGTTCTGTTGATTTTTGAAATCCTTTTGTAGCAAGTGACATATGTTGTTTATACTGAGAATTAGTAGTAAACACCTACTTATTGTCATACAAGGTAAGGTAGCAAAAAATACTTCTGTCCTGACGTTCTATTTAACTTAGAGTCCTTGAATTCCAGTAGACTTCTTTTACTCAAAGAATGTCAAGTAACACTAAGTTTGTTATAAATCCAGGAGTAAGAGCAACATTCGTAAGGTTGATAAATTGTTTTCCTATAGGAGTGTTAATCTAGATTTTGGCAGTGCTAAAAGCTTTAATGTTATAGCATTCTTTTCTAGCTAACAACTTGTTGTTAGGACTAGCATCCCTAGTTTTTACCCAAGAATTATGTGTAGGTTTATTACAAACATAGATATTAGAACCTCTGTCAAGGATCTAGCAGTTATATAGTAAATTGTCCCTGTTCTGATCTGCTGAGGTACTAAAACTAGACTTATATAATGTTACAAAGTCTCCGTGGGGTTTTCTACTTGAATTAACAGCTTCCTTTGAAATAGGTGTGTCAGAATCGTATTCGAATTTCTTCTTTAAGTACTCTTTTGTTTTCGTCCTTGTTGGTTTATTAAGAAACTAGTTAAATTTAACAAAGATATTGTATTTTCTAGTCTAGGCTTGTGTCCTTATATTTTTATTAATATAAGGGCATTCGCGAAACCAGTGTTTTCCTTCTCTGTAGCAGCATTCGTACAGGCAGGTCTCTGGTGGTGCAAGAGCTTTTCCTTTAAAGAATTACTACTACTAGTGTTTTTGCTGTTCTGTGGTTGAAAATAAAGCATGGGCAGATTTGAGTCCCTTAATAGAGTCTTGTTTTCAGACATGGTTGCAGAATCCCTCAATTAAGTCATATAATCCAGGTATTTTGACGCTGTCTAATTCTTTCTGTTCAATGTTGACTTCAAGTGCTATAGCATATGAATCGTTGAAAGCATAGATTGCTTGGATAAAGTCCTTTTAAGCTCTGTCGCCGCTCACTTCTGGAAGATCAAGAGCCCTAGCTTTAGCGTATACAGCTTCCCATTGGGATAGTATGTCTTCGGGTTTCTGGTTCTTGTTCTATTACTTGAGCTTAGCGTAGTCTCAAATAACTTCATTCTCTCTAGCTTGATTAGTTAGCGCAAGCCTCTTCTTCAAAGCTCTTAGAATTTTATAGGTAGATGAAAGGTTCTTGATTAGAACAATGTGTTTGATGTGAATAGTGCCTTCAATATACTTATAGACTTTGTGAATCAGGGCATCCCTCTTGTCGAGTTCCTTGATTTTGCTGTTATATTGTAAGATATCAAAGCGTAGGTCTGCTCTCTTATCTGCTGATAGCTTAGATCAATGAGTAGCATTTGGGTTGATACTCTATATTGTCGGCTCTTCTAGACAAATAGGTATTATTGGTTGGGCAGGAAGTGTTGGATCCAGAAGATCCCAAACACTAATTCCATTGCTAGTAGCGATGGATTTGACGCCAAATATCCACGGATCCCAGTCCTTAGGGTTCAAGAGGGTAATAGTTTTGGACGTCGACATAGTTGAGGCCTCAAGATAAGAGATCAAGAGGGTTCTTTGTCTAGAATAACTGCTCCTTGAGCTGAGGTAAGTCAAATTTAAACAAAGTGTGTAGAGAAGAGGAATCAATTAATTGAAGGTAAAAGTGTCTAATTTTGCAGTCAAAAAGTGGCTACCGGGCTCATAACTGTTAAGTTGGGAAGGTCCTCAGTACTGTAGGTCATAGAGAATTGATTGATTTGTGTAGGGAGTTATCTAAGGTCTATATATAAGGAGTGAATGATTATTACATCATAATGAATGAATGATATAATGACAGTATAATAATGATATAATGATGATATAATGATATGGTGAGTTTAGCACAACACTAGTGATCATACAGCTGATCACATAGCAGATAAAACTAGCGATGAAGTAGTAAATCAAACAGTAGTTCATTATGAGAATAAACAATGAGAAAAAACAGGTGATGTCATAAATCCAGCACAACACTTACCTACGTACTTTATAGTTGATTTTTGAAAAGTTCTCCCAGCGTCCCGGTTATCTCTCAGCTATCGACCTACCTAACCTTAATAGTTAAAAGTAGGAATAGCACTAAAAAAGGAGGCTCGGAGTAACTCTACCTCTTAGGAAAAAAATATAGCCTTACTATAATCTTATTTTCAAGTGAGGGTGGTAGCAACAGTTTGAATTGCGGACTATAATTGCAAGCGTCATATGCAATTTTCACATCAGATTAGATCGCAAGAGTTGACCATTGTGCTGGCAAGATCAGAAAACATATCTTGTTGTTCAGAAAGAACCTGTCTTGGTGGAATTACGGTTCAGGAACTAGGCGATATTATTCACGGAAAGTTCGGCAGTAATTAGAAAGAAATCTCTGAATCAGCTCGACGCAATATCCAAGAAAAAACTTTCATCAAGTGCATTACAATATCCAATCCACTCACTTCTTGGTGGGTTGGACGGCGCCATGTGCCCCACCATCTTTCCCAAACATGTTTTTCAGGTCCTCCGCGACTGCTTCAGGTCTCTCCCATGCTGCAAAATGGCCACCAGACTTGTGCTCATGTTCGAACACAACTTGGCCGAGTGAAGAACCCCAAGCCTTAGGCAGCCAGAAGATATCCTTTGGGAAGTACGCCAGGCCCTTTTGGGTGTCAGCGAATTCTGCAATAAATAAGTACCATTGGATTTCTTACTAGCTTCACATTGGGCACATAACCACCAGCTTTGGCCGGAAAGTCTCCTCTTGTAGCTTCATAATACATTCGAAGACTGGCTGTGGGCCCTGCAAAGCTAAACCAGTACAGACTGACCCACATGCAAATTTCTTCATCTGTCCACGGGTAGTCATCAGACCAATCCTGCATCTTCTCGTAAATCCAGGCCAGAAGACCAACTGGGCTATCAGAAAGCGAGTATCCTATTGTTTGTGGTTTTGTGGTTTGTTTCTTGGTAATAACCCATGCCTGTTTTTTGAAACTCCTGTGACCGAGCCAACCTTGCGACATGGAGGGCGGCGTAGCAAGTGAATCTTCGGCGTTAGTACAGGGTAGTATACTAGTACCATTAACCTGATGATAGCACCTTAACTAGGTAAAAGTTTACCCTTGTTAAATATAATAGTAGCTAAACTAGAAACTATGAAAGAGTATTTGAATATATAAATAATAAAGCCTAATAAAGCTACTTATATATAAAAATAGTTTTCTAATAAGCTTTAAATGATTATCTATATCTTTCTAGAACCTAAAAGATAGTTCTAGAAAGGTTGAATAGAATTATTATAATTCAGAAATATTATGAAATTAAGAGCTTTTATACTACAGAGGAAAGTAACTAAGAATATACCTTTATTAAAGAAAAATAACATATAATACTAATTGTTGCTACAACCCTGACTGGGCTGGCTGCGTTATACACGTGACTACACGTGATCAGTATACAACTATGGATGTTTGCTTTTTGAGCATCATCAACTTCCCCTCTTTAAGAACAAGAACAACAATGAATCAGTAAAACCTCTTTACAGACGTACGATATACGACAGTTATCACAACCTGGTGATACCGACACTAATAATATACACTTCTTATGTTTTCATCTATATATATATTCCTTCTTACTAAAGGTGAAGTATAGGGGTAATATCGAAGTAGAAATCTTTACTCTGTTATATAGTAGTCCGAAACATTACTAGTGCCTTCAGTAGACTATTAACGCTGTAATGCTGTTTTAGCACTGCACTATAATCTGCAACCGACGTGCAGGATGCATTATCCTTGACCCAAACAGCTTAATCCGAGACTACTATGTTGGTGCTTTGTTATTACTGGGTGCTTTATTGTTGCGGAGGGAATGCATAAGAAACTCCCAATGTCGAACGAGGCACACAAGTAACCCGCAAGATATATACTTTCGGACCATCTACTGCAATTATTCTCTAGTCAGCATATATGTTCACGCGATGGTTGAATTGGACAAGTTTTTTCACATGGTGCTATTGCACTCCCGTCTCGTCGTTGTTACGCTTGCTGTGCTGCTCAGATTTTTGGCCAAGGCACAGAAGGGAACCAACTTCGGTTGGGATGATGGGTGTATGCTCGTTGCGTGGGCAACAGTCATTGCTTATATTGGAATAGTTGCTCCTCGTATGTAACCCCGAGAAATACCTGGCGCAGAAACCATAGCTAAAGCGATGCGAACAGTTTTATATCTCGGTTCTGCACAAATGTTTACTTCAGTCCTCAATCCAGAAATCATTCTGGAGATAGCTACAGTATTGCCACCCAACTTGGTCTTGAATCGAAAATGTCTTGTTAACTTCTTCTACTAGTTTGTCTATTTTGCTGGTATAATTTTCGAGATCGCAAATATTTCGGTCAAAATTTCGCTCCTTTTCTTTTATTCCAAAATATTTACCACACCACTTTTTCGTCGCCAGGCTTTTGCTGTGGGAACACTGTGCTCCGCATGGTTGATTGCTTCCGTGCTTGTCACCATTCTCCAATGCCTTTCTATTCACAAAGCATGGGATACAGCCATTCCTGGTAGTTGTATCAATTTACCAAGTTTTATCCTCGGCTGTGAGGTTACGAATGCTGCCATGGATATCGCGCTCATTTGCTTGCCGGTCCGGATGATTCGTAATTTGAAACTTGGGAGGAGACAGAAGATATTATTGAGCTCTATTTTCATGCTTGGTGGCTTGTAAGTAACTAAAATTCCGCCCTTTCTTGCACTTGTTAATCACTGCACGCTTTACTAACGTGAACTTGGCAAACAGTGTTTGTGTCACATCGATTCTTCGGATAGTCTATCTCTACCACCCAGACGACCCAGACGGTATGCCGTTGACATACCCTTGATGATAGTTTTATCCAGTTGACTAACTATACTGTGTAGACCTCATAATCCGGGGCCCTATTTAGTCAACCATCTCTATTTCTTCAGCAGTTCTGTGCGGAAACTTACCACTATTGAAGCCGATTCTCACACGATATATTATTCCCACGTCGCTACGCAATATATTATCTTCTTGGAGCACGGGGTCCTCTGCGAAACATGCCAGCGGTTCCAATATCGAACTGAAGGAAGGTGGGCCATACAACCCACTTGGCGGAGAATACAAAGGCACCGTTTCAAGTCCCGCCGAGAAGAGCAAAAAGGTACCAACCTAACACTATTTCTTTAACGACAACAGCGGACATTGATTGAATGACTACAAAGCCCGGGCGAAAGAGGATAGAACAATTGAGAAAGGCGGCTGAAGGCACAACATTGAATAGTTATCTCGTTTGTACTTAAACTCCATGGAGGACTGGTACTTTGGAAATCGTATAGAAGTATGAAAGGGGCGAGAAATATGCCACAAATATATAGTGACCATGAGAGACACAAGAACTCTAAGCATACCTCATGGTTCTATCATATTTGCACGTTCATTGTTTGCATTAACTCAATCCCCTTCGATATCGCTACTGCATCTTGAGTCGTATAAAGATCGGAAAAATGACAAAGCCAAGATTCAACTATATTTTCATAGAATTATAAACCCTCGCAATGATCTCTGAAACGTATGTTCAAGAAATGCTTACCGACAAGGTCCCTTAAAAAGTGGAGAGAGTCAGACATGCTGCGGACCAACAGATTTGGCGAGAACCACACCCCAGCTTCGTGTAACCGTCTATTTGAAAAATTGGACAACTTCCAAATGACAATGCATAACGTCGTTGTCTATGAGGTTGTGGTCTGTACGCTCTCGGGTTTGTTAGGTCTTCTTGGTAGTCAAAAGTCAATCTAGACCCATTTGAGAATTCTTCAAGTATTCCCTTCTCATTTTTACTGACCCACACAACGCGAAGTGTTTTGTTTCCAGAAGATAGTTGTTCCGTAGCCGTCTGGGTGTGAGATTGTAAAATAGTGTTACAAATAGGTTGAAGTGCTTGTTCGATCGAATCGAATGTTGCCGGAGCAATTTGATTTTCAAGTGGCAACCAAATTCCTAATGTACGGAGGTACAAGAGTTCGCCCAGGGTACATGGCTTCTTGATTAATTTATCAATATCGCAATAATTGACAAACAAGATTTGAAGTTCAGGCAGTGGGATTCGGAAGCCAAGTCCTAAACAATGAGTTTTAGTATTATCGGCAATTGACATAAGTACCCTCATTTTAAAGAATCGTGACATAAATACCACTATTTTTAGACCTGTTTGACAGAATTACCCCTGTTTTTAGAATTCATTGATTTAGTAGTGTTTTCGGTGCTAAATAAATGAATACTAAAAATGGAGTAGTTCTATCAGGAATAGGGGTATTTGTGTCAGGGGCAGCTCTGTCAGAGAATAACAGTCTAGAAATGCACTAAGAAATCAATGGATAAAATAAATCTATCTGCTTGCTACTAAATGGAAAAGCATGTACAGTCGATGGTCAGAAGTCTTCGAACGGTTGTCTTTTTTACACCAAAAACTACTAAAACTCACCTTCTTTAATAATATATTATAAATTATTCTATTAGTGTTCTTTTATAACACCTGAGACTAAATCGCTTTAACTTAATAAAGTCTATACTTTCTACGCTTAGCTTTAATTTCTAGAGTATACAATTACTAATAGAAGTCGATTAAAGTAGGTAGTTCCAGAATTCTAGCATTTTCAGGCCTTTTTCAGTGTAAAACCAGCTAAATCCGACGTTTACTAACTTTACTCTATTTACTTAAATAATTAAAACTATACTACTAGATATTATAACGTGGTTTATCATCGAGTGGCGCACTTTTCCCTACCCTACAATTCCGAAATCAAATTACTCAACCATAACATATTAAATTAACTAGACTACTCTGAATCTAGAAGCTCCTCTACAATAATAACCTTCTGACAAGTACGTGAATTATGACCACTCTTCCCACAAGTGCTACAGTGTCGTCCACCTAGTTGCCCCTTATTTGCGCAAACCCCCCTAGAGCGCTTGTCGCGTCGAATCTGCTCGTCTACTTCCTCTTGAGCTAAAATATCATTTGCATCCTCTACAGTTAGTGCTCCTCCTTGCCAGATCCGAGTCTTTTTAGCCCTTCAGCGTTTACTAAGGGCTTCATTTGCCTAGTGTGGGAGGCTACGTGCCGAATAACTCAAGAATGTAGCTTCAAGATTGACTATTAATGATTGCGTGAAGAGAGAACTAAAATACAGGAAGAGGCACGTCTTATATAGACGTTGTCTCCGCACAGACCATCTTGCCACATGCCAGAAAGATTTCCAAGCGGGCACAGCCCAAGTCCCAACAGGGTTCTAACCCTGACACCTAGCAAAGAGCCCAGAGTTCAGCTGACAGTAAAGTCACCTCATAAGCTAACATCTCTGTCCCCATCGCTAGCGCAGTAAATGTCTCAAATATCAGGGTTAGCGAGCTTCCTTGATGATGTGCAATGTGATTTTTGACTAGCGTAGTCTGTAAAAGAGCATCAGTTGGGTTGCAAGGGGTCTAAGAAACCCAAGGGTTAGTGTCTATAGAGGAGGGTCTAGGAGGCGTCAGAGTCTACAACCTAACCTCAAGCTTTAAAATAACTACTTGTGGATTAAAAAGAACTAAGCTAGCTCCACGGAATTCAGATTTAGCATTTTGGGTTGTTATTGACTAATTATAAGCTATATAAAATACTAAAAAGAACTCAACTTTAGTGATATAGTTGATATAAGCCTTGATATAAGTCTCAATTTGTTGCCTGTACATATGTTTAAGTACACTAAAACACCTAACATCAAGTAGTTAGGTAAGATGAGACAAGTGAGGAGGTAGGCAGAGGGATATAATGTTGTTGGCTTTACAGTACTCCTAGAATCTAGCCGATTTATGACTCTTATGTCCATCAAGAACAAGCATTCAATATAGCTCTTTTGTGCAACCACGAGTATGTATATCAAAGTGTTGAAGGCATTCTAGACTTATCTCATTATTTGTCTATCTATTGCTAGTTATTTTAATAACCTAATGGTCAGGGAGGCCACCTTTGGTATATTAGCTAGAGAGGTGACATTTTCCCTTCACGACCAAAAACAGAGGGATACTCCTTCCTTTACTATTAACATAAACAATCGCTGTAGCTTATTCTTGATTCCCTGGCTAAACTACCTTGCCTCTGCCACGTCGATCTGTGCAATTAACGACTATAGCTAAGGAGATTATGCCTATTATAAAGCCTGTCTTGTCGAAGTTGAAGAAATTATAGTCCTGGATCCTATATTTGCCTGCATATTCTGTACTAGTTGAAACCACGCTCTAATTAGCTCAGGATCTTCGCACAAGGCTTTTTGAAAGTCGGAAACACGATTAAAGCACGTCTTTAACTCTAGTTGACGTTGTACAAACCAATGTGCTTGGAGCTTCTCGACACGTTCCCCTCCTTGTGATTCAAGAATATAATTCGCTATATCTTCAATACTAGCAAGCCAGGGCGCAAATCCTCTTGTATCCAGATCAAGTATATATCAAATAATCATTTCCTCCTCTAGTTTGTTCAACTTATGACGACTAGGTCTAGTTTCGAGACAAGGAGTTTATCCAGCTATTCAGTGTCGTAGTATTGTTTCAGGGACTTTGTAGATTGTCGCAGCAGAGCGACGACTGAGTTTTTTAGAGGTTCGAATAGTCTCAATAGCCAAGGTGATTCGTGCTTCTTGAGTATGAACTTCTATGCTTAGTTGTGGAGAAAACGCGTCTCGAAGTTGGTAGGTAGTGAAGTAGGGAAAAGTGCGCCACTCGATGATAAACCACGTTATAGAGAACTCTATATAAAATGTTCGAATTAGTCCAAGGTTAAATTATTAGGTATTATCTATAACGTGTTTCACAAGCGAGTCGCCTACCTAAGCGAGTCGCCTACTTTTTCAATCTAGTATTATCACAATACAAAATACTCAACACCACACAAAGTTATTATAACTATAGAAGCTATCTAGTATTATTCAGAACCTTCGCTATCTTCTATATCTAAAATTTCTGCCTGACAAGTACGAGAATTATGCCTAGTTTTGCTACAACAGCTACAATGCCTGTCTACGCAAACTCTCTTCCTAGACTCTTCACCTTGTTTCTGATCAATAGTTTCCTCAGAAGCAATTAAATCAGCTACCTCGCCTACTGTTAATGTCTCCTGACTCTTAATATACTTCCTCTTACGACTTTTACGCTTAGTTGTAGCCTCAGTTATCTTACGAAGACTAGTGATTTCCTTGTGTATTAACACTATATTATACATCACCCTAGTAGAGCCTTTTTCGAGTTAATTAAGAGACTAAATAATAGAACTAGGTGATGAGTCTTGATGTCTTTGAATCCGATCTCAAATAAGCGTTGATTGAGCTATTATTTCACACACGTTGCTTAGTGTTTTAGGTGTCCATAGAGTGTCTTCTGGTATCGTTGGTGTTAGCGTACAGAGCCTTAAATGAAGCTTCGATAACATAGCTTCTAGGTTGTGTGGGACTAGCTCAGCGCCTTTAAAACTTGCGTAGATATTGCCTTTCGTAAATGCTTTATAAAAAGCTGTTTTAAACACTAGAAGAAAGGTTTCTTTAGCAATATGATTAATATAATTGTGTGCTAAGCCCAATATCTCAGCTCTATATGCTTGCTTTAATAGCGAGAAGCAGACTACATCAAGCAGCTGTAGCAGGTGCAATGAGTGTGGAGGCATATAAAGAGCAATAATGTTTAAGTCTTTACAGAGTTGCTGGAATTCAAGTGAGTTGTAGCTTTCATGACCATCAACAATTAACAAACAGTATCCTCCTATACTTTGCGCCTTTGTATGTTTGTTAAAATGCTTTAACTATGTAACTCCAAGCTTATTGTTTGTCTAGCCGTTGTTGCCAACCTTAATTACCTAATCATGTAGTATATATGTGTCTTAGTACTAGGAAGAAATAAGTACTTTGCCTGCAAATATAATAAATGGTGGGATTGCTCATCCTGTTGTGTTAACTCCACGAATAACTGTAACCTACTTGCGATTGCCTGGCTGAACTTGCTTTTGCTTCCCACGTGTTTCTGAGCTTGTAATAACTAGTTGGGACGAAATAACTCCTATCATAAATGTGAAGTCTAATACTTCGCTTGTTTTGTATCATGTCTTGCGATGCCTCTTACTTGTTTTGTATAGGCTTCCTAAATTGTTTTGTATAGGATTCATATCCTCGCATTGTATTCGGCTCTCTAAGTCAGTACTCGGCTCTCTGAGTCAAGTGTTTTTATCTATTATCTATATAATAGGTCCTTTTTGTATGCAGTACAAATTCAAGTCATGTTTCACTACTCTTTTACTCCTATATGCTCTCTTTTATCCCCTGCACATCTAACAATAAAGCTAGTTTCGTCAAAGTTGTAAATATCCTTATCTTGAATACTATATTTCTCTTTAATAGACTATACAAGTGTAAACCATGGGCTAATAACTCGCGGATCCTTAGTCAAAGCTCGCTGACGATTGTAAGAACGACTCCAACGAGTTTTAAGCTCAGGTATACGTTTAATAAGTTGTCCAGCCAGTTCTTGCCTACAGGCTTTCTGTTGCGCTCTCTTAGCAGGTTGTTGGCTATATCTCACACCATATCCCTTGTAGGCGAAAACCCTCGCGAATCCGACTCTAATATATATCTAACTATTGCCTCCTCCTCTGGCTTTGTAAGCTTTTTCGAATTAGGCTGGCAATCACGTCGTGAGGGCTTTCTGGTGCGTCGATCAGATAGAGTCTTTCGAGGAACCTAGTAAATCTTTGCAGCGCTTCGTTTACTCAATGACGTGTTGTTTTCGAGTTCTTAGGTCACTAAAATAATATTAGCTTCTTGAGAAGGTAATTGAACGTTGTAGTGTTGAGCTATTGTGATTTAAAGGTAGTAGATGGTACGCGACCAGAAAAGTGGGCGACCCGCTTAGGTGGGCGACTCGCTTGTGAAACACGTTATATAAATATTAATAGTTATAAAGTTGATAAGTCCCTGAGTTTTGATATTAAAAGGCAGGCGTTCGAAGACTTCCGACCACCGACTGTATAAAGACACTCTCCTAACCCTACCCTAGAGGTGTATAGTTATAGAAGGTACCCATCTGTGAGAGGCCAGACCTCGAACAACTCAAAGGTGTGGTTTCAAATATTCAATTAAGAAGTGCATGAGAACTACATACATGCAAGCTCTCCCTATATATAGTGAGAGGGTGAGCTTCTAGAGTATTCTAAGAACTTGCTTGGCAGTGGAGTAATGGCCAGTCCTGAGCGGGGACTTTTGTCAGTGCTTAGCGAGGGCATGGCCCGAGCCTCCATCATGGGTTCCAACCCTCACACCATCTAACTCTAACCCGAACTCTTCCCTAAATTCGCCTTATCTACTGACAGAAATACCACCTTTTACTGCCAGAACTACTCGCTTTTAAGTAAGAGGGGCAAGTCTGTCAAAAAGGCCTAAAAATGGGGGTATTTCTGTCAATCGCCGTAACATTATTGCTTATTGTGAGGGTTGGAACCCATAATAGAGGCTCGGGCCATGCCCTCGCTAAGCACTGACAGTCTCGCTAAGCATTGACCAAAGTCCCTGCTCAGCACTGGCCATTACCCCACTGCCAAGTAGTTTCTTGGAACATTCCAGAAGCTCTTCCTCTCCCTATATATAGAGGAAGAGCCCGCATGTATATAGTCTTCATGCACTTCTTAATTGAATATTTGAAACCACACCTTTGAGTTGTTCGAGGTCTGGCCTCTCACACTTATTTCGACATGATAGAGTCAATGAAGACTTACTATTAGTGAAACTCATATGTTGGATCCAGCGTAAGAAACGAGTAGAGTAGAGTAGAGTAATAGGGTCCTACTCTACTCTACTCTGAGTTACTTTGAGTAACTCAGAGTAGTATCGGGCCGAATTCGGGGTGCCCCGGATCGATACGGAGCAATCACCGGAGTAGCTTAGGGAGAATTTAAGTAGGTAAATAAACAAGTAAACAAAGTAAATATTGTTCCTAAGGAAATGTTGTGCTGAATTCATAACATCACCTCACTTTTCTCATTATTTATTTATATAATGATCTACTGTTTGATTTACTACTTCATCGACTGTTTTATCTACTATCTTAATCAGCTATACAACCTACAGGCTTTATTAAATGTTAAATGCTACCATTCTCGCCACCAGTATTTGCTACCATGCTGCTTTAAAGTCACACCATCGCTACCAAAAATTAGATTTGAAGCTATTTAGAACTCTGTATACATTCCACCAGCTAGAATGACTGCTTTACAGCGTGCAGGCATTGTGTGAATCATGTCCCTAATCTCTGCATCTGTGATAGATTGCCATGCCTCTAATAGTACTTTTTTAAGTCAGGGGTAACTCCTATGGACCTCAGGATCTAAAGTTTGCAAGATATCTTTCATTCTGTTCCACATACTCTCAATTGGTGATAAATCAGGAGAGAATGCAGGCTAGAAGATAGGAACAACACCACAATCCTTCATCCAAGCCATCGAGTACGCTGAGCAATGCCCTGGGCCTCCATCCTGTTGAAATTAAACCCCTGGGTGTCCTCCGCAAGCATATAGGTAGTTCCAAACTGCAGGAAAGGTGTGCTCGTAGTAGGTTAGAGACGTTATTGACTTCCATTCCTTCTCCCAAAACAGCCCTGATCCCTTGCTATATTTCCCACTTATACAACCCCAAAACATCCACCCAATCTTTCTCTGCTAACGGTGTGTGATACAATCTGGATCAAAGAGCTCTGAACAGCCTTTCTTCCGCGTACACCATTGCCTCCTGTGGAACCCCAGAGATACCCACGTCTCATCGCTCCAAAGTATAGTATCCCACTGATCAAGAGTCCAATGCTCATGCTCTATAGCCCATGCAAGCCAAACTTTCCTGTTCTTTTCAGAAAGAGGAGGCTTCTTCCTCCTTACCCCTCTTACATATCCTTCCTTCGCGAATGCACGCCTTATAGCCTTCTCACCGCACCACTCGTGCTATACGAGGTATTTAGGGACCTTTGCCCATGGTATATCACGATTAAAAGAACTCGCAGTTACTCATTCAACAAGTTTCTTACAGTGGGGAGTATTAAGAGAAACATGTCGACCACAGTGTTGCTTTTGAGGAGTAGGACGATTCTCTATAGCGTATTGGATCTGCCTACAAGTTAGCCTTGGAAATTGTAGGACTAAATCAGTATAGCTCCAGCCTCCGGTGTAGTATAGAGTTTGAATTTGGAGTCTCTGATCTCTAGAGGTTTGCTGTGTAGGTGTTTTTGGTGTTGGAATATGTAATAATTCGATTTCAGTCATAATGTGTAGATGATGTTAAAGTTCTAGTGTTTTCAGTAGAAGATCAATGGTTAAAAGCAGCCTGAAAACATCGCATGTTCATTGGTGGAGCTGTGAGTCAGCCCACCTTACACCAGCCCACTACTCCTGCCTAACCCCTGCCAGATTTAACATTTAAAAAGCCCTGAAGGTTATATGATCACTGGTATGATCACTTGTTTTGTTTCATATGTTCAAAGCGCTACTATAACGGAATACCCTCTTTTATCAGCGTACACTCCTTATATATAGATCTAGCTAGTCTATCTTTATAGGACAATCAGTTCTCCATGACCTACAGTACTCAGGACCTTCCCAACTAAAAAGTAAAGAATACTTCTTTCTAAGCAGCTAGCGAGAGGCTCTTTAGTGCAGCTGCTTTAATAGTTAATAAGCAAAGAAATAGGCTCTCTAAAGACACTCTAGAGAAGGTACTTATTCTTAAGATCTGAGGTCTTTTTATAGAGGAAGAGAAGAGAGAAGATAAAGAAGAAGAAGAGGGGTTTAACTTTGTATACTAGTCTCTTATTAGTCTCTTATTAGCTCTTTTATTAATAGGATCTGTTTAATCTAGTTATAGTATACTACTCTGAGTACTTAGAGTACTCAAAGGAGTACTCTACTCTATTCAAACAGATTTTTTTCACTACTCTACTCTACTCTACTCTACTCTGAGTAACTCTGAGTTACTTAGAGTAACTGAGTAGTTTGTTCTTACGCTGGTTAGATCCAGAATACATTTTGTTCCAAAGAAAAGAATAATTTAGATGCCCTTCCATCAAGATAATGTCGACTAACAAGCTTCTAGGTTGGGTGTGGCTTAACGATGCCAGCTCGGTGCAAAAACTCCTCTCTGGATTTACTGCATGCATGTAGTACTAGAGGCACAGGTCTTGTAGTATGGGAATATTGGCTAGCTTTACAATGAATAGCGGGGGCGTCGCGTAAACCCATATCTCGACTCTCAGCTCCTCCAGTAAGCAATCAAAGTAGATGAATCTTGCTTTTGATTCAAAGGCAGGCGGGGAAATCTGCTGTCTCAATGCTTTCAAAGCGAGCAATTGCGTAATTGCTGATTTTAGTGAGGCTAGATCCAGTGTGCATCGCAGGGGATTGGTTTTGGTGCGTCTTGACTTTGCGGTTCAAGATTTCTAGTAATCCTCCTGGGATTTAATAAGTTAAAAAATCAACGATACTTATTTTACCCCATAGGAAAGGTACTAATGTTAGCTCGACACTTAGATTTCAAAATAAAATTCACTTATATTTTGGAAACCACAACAGAAAAAGCATTGTAAGGCTCTCGTTTGTTTGTATACAACAGTGCAGCTTAGCACCCTTCTATTTTGAAAATTTCCATATATAAACAAATTGACAAAGAGTAAATAATACATTTTAAACAATAATTATGCAATGTAGTTTAGTGCTGTTTTGGAGACAAATACGAGATATATTTATACATGAATAGGTTGAATCTTCAAAGCCATACTTTGCTTTTGACATAAGCGGAGTGAGTGGTTGTGGGTTGGGGAGGATTGAAAATCCAAGCGGTAAATCCTACACATAAAACTTACGATCATACTCGTAGACTAATTAATCCATGAGAAACTAATTAGAGAATAGGTTCTTAAAAGTGCTCAGGCCTTCCCCCCTTCTCCAACTACAAGTTGAGTCCCCGGCTATGCCGAGACAGGCGAGGTAAGATATCACGGAAGAAACGAGTACTTGCCTACTATGCATATACCAAAGTTTATTTCCCCGGTCAGTAAAATAAGGACGTGTTTGGAAAGCCTTTCAGAACCTTGCTTCAATTTACGAATAGAGCTACGCACGTATCACTTGATTCATAGAGATATTACATTGATATATATAATTCGATCCTAATCGCTTGTATCCTAAACTTTCTTACTATGATATTACTGCTACGGTGCTCCAAAGCACTTTATAGAATACTAGAAGAATAAAAGCCATGTAGCAAAATTGCGAAGCAGGTATTGAGGGATAAATCTGAAAGCGTATCAGCCAACTTGGAATGCCAACTTGAAAGATTCATCAAACAAGGAGAAGTAAAGCAAGTTTTTCACAACTTCAATGCTAAACTATATGGTACCTGGAATTAAAAGTAAATGTTTAGAATTTAGATAGCGTAGTAGCTAGAAGCTACGTTCCAGTCACGTCCTGGATGCACCAAAAAGTCGGAATTGACTATGTTGCTACAACCCTGATTGGGCTGGTTGCATAGTACACGTGATTTGTCTGTATCTATAGATGTTTGCTTCCGGGCATCATCGACTTCTCCTCTTTAAGAACAAGAACAACAATAAATCAATAAAACCTCTTTACAGAAGTACGATATACGATAATTATCACAACCTGGTGATACCGACAGACTAAATTACAAATCGCAAACAAATCGCGAATTACAAAGTGTCACTTTTAATAACGTGGTTTATCAGCGAGTCGATCATATCACCGAGTCGATCACTTTTCCTTGGCACGGAACTTTACACCTAAATAAATCAACCACAATATATTAAATTAATTATCGCTCTCTATATCTGACAAACTAGATATATCTATAACTTCTTGACAAGTTCGCGCGTTATGACTAGCTTTTCCACAAGTTCTACAGCGCTGCCTAGAAGGTTGCCCCTCCTTACAACCAACCCCTGCCTCACGCATGTCGCGTTGTACTTGCTTATCTACATCCTCCTAAGCTAAAATATCCTGTACATCCTCTACTATAAGTGCCCCTCCTTGACGGACACGAGTCTTTTTAGCCCTACAGCGTTTACTTAGGGCTTCATTTGCAGCGCGAAGGGTACAGACCTCAGCAGACAAAAGGGTTATCTCATGTGCTATTTGCTCTATACCCTTTGCTAACACAGCAACTGTTTGAAAAAGTGGAGTTAGCGAGCTTCCTTGGTGACAGGCTATATGATTTCGTACAAGAGTTGATTGTGAAAGGGCTTTAGTTGGGTTGGAAGGGGTCTGGGACACCCAGTGGAGGGAGTTGGCACTACACGTCCGAGGGGGAGTTAGAGTCTGTAACCTTACGTCAAGCTTTGAAAGCACTGCTTGCGGGTTGAATAGTACTAGGCCAGCTCCGTGGAATCCAGACTGACAGTTTAGGACTGTCATTGTTTCCTTATATGCTGCTGTAAAGGCTAGAAAGAACTCAACCTTTGTAATATAGTTGATATAGGCCTTGATAAACGTCTTAATCTGCTGACCATACACTTGTTTTAACACACTGTAGCACCTAACATTAAGTGGCTGGGTTAGATGGGATGAATGAGGAGGTAGTCCAAGAGTAATAATGTTGTGTTTTGTACAGTAGTCTTGGAACTCAGCTGATTCATGACTCTCGTGCCCATCCAAAACTAGTATTTGATACAGACTCTTTGCACGAGCTGTAGTGTGTTTATCAAAGTGCTTTAACTATTCTAGGCCTGTTTCATTATTTGTCCAACCATTGCTTGTTGGTTTAATAACCCAGTTAGGTGGGAGGCTGCTGTCGGTATACTAGTTGGAGAGATGGTTCTTGCTCTGAACCACCAAGAATGGAGGAATACTCTTGTTAAGTTGGGAAGGTCCTCAGTACTGTAGGTCATGGAGAATTGATTGATTTGTGTAGGGAGTTATCTAAGTTCTATATATAAGGAGTGAATGATTATTACATCATAATGAATGAATGATATAATGACGATATAATGATATGGTGAGTTTAGCACAACACTAGTGATCATACAGCTGATCACATAGCAGATAAAACTAGCGATGAAGTGGTAAATCAAACGGTAGTTCATTATGAGAATAAACAATGAGAAAAAAAAAAAAAAGGTGATGTCATAAATCCAGCACAACAACTCTAACCCTCCCTATTAATACAGGCAATTGCTGTAGCTCATTCCTGATTGCCTGGCTGAACTGCCTTGCCTCTACCACACTGGTCTACACGAGTAACAACTATTCTAGGACAAATAACACCCATCATAAAGCCTGTCTTGTCAAAGTTGTAGAAGTTGGAGTCTGTAACCCTGTATTTCGCCCTTATATTCTCTACTAGCCAGAACTATGCGCCTAGCACGTCGGGATCTTCGCATAAGGCCCTCTGGAAGTTGTAAACGCGATTAAAACACGTCTTAAGGTCTGGTTGTTGTTGTACAAATCAATGGGCCTAGAGCTTGCTGATGCGTCTTCCCCCCCGCGATTCAAGGATAAAATTGGCTATATCTTCTACACTAGCGAGCCGGGGCACAAATCCTCTAGAACCTATATTGAGTATATACTGAATAATCACTTCCTCTTCTAACTCAGTCAACTTATGACAATTGGCTTGAGAATCAGGGCAGTAGGTTTGGCCAGCTATTCTGTTAGAAAGAGTTGTATATAGTACTTTGTAGATCTTTGCTACAGAGTGTTTACTTAGTTTTTTGGACAACTGAATAGCCTCGATAGCTAGAGTAATTCACGCTTCTTGAGTTTGAATTTCCATAGTAAATAGTTGAAGAAAACACGTGTTGAAGTTTTGGGAGGTAGTGCCAAGGAAAAGTGATTGACTCAGTGATATGATTGACTCGCTGATAAACCACGTTAGGTATAAAATAGAATAATTTTCAAGTTAAATTCCCTCCTTTCTCCCATTTATTATGTACACTCGCAAAGCTATCTAGGCTAGAGTAGAAGGTTCTTCACTAGTTTCTCATTCTTAATAATCGACTAATCAGAGAGTAGGGATAGCGGGTATCACGTGCAAGGAAGTACATAGCTGGTCTTCGCATACCCGTGCGACTATGTCGCATCCTCATCCTCGCTGTCGCATTACTAGATAAATAAGAGTGGAATAGAGAGATAGAGAGTGGGGAGGGAGAGAGCGGAAGAGGGGAAAGAGGGGAGGTGGGAAAAAGGGGTTGGGGAAAGGGGGGTTGAGGAACGTGATTGTCAACTCCTCTTACCACGCTAGGAAAAACTTTCCCCCGAAATGTTTGCTTGCTCTTGTTTTCTCCCCCTCCCGATCTCCTACACACACTCTCACATAAATTTAGGGTAAGCGATAATAGGACAAGAGAGCAAAAATGCCCCTCAAGGGCCTTGGCTATGAATACTACACTTAACTTTTGCGATTTGCGATTTGCGATTTAGCGATTAGGATGTGGTAGATAGTCATGAGCTCGATAAACATAGGGGAGACCCGCTAAAGAACTCTTAGAAATAAATAGCAGATTTTAGCATTCCGGTATTAAAAAATATAAGGACAGATACTCGAAGCTGGTTTCTCAATACCCTGCATTTCCGGAAGAAACTGCTGTATAACCCGAAAGTTTGTTTTGATGGCGGAAAACGGTATTTGTATTACAACAACACGTTGTGTAACGAGACCAAGTGAGGGGTTACCATTAGTAATATCACAACAATGCAACCATATTAAATTAACAGTACTCGGAATGCAACAATGTGTCAAAGAATCTGCAGCTTTCTACTTTCCACAATCACACAACGTCGAACACCCAAGGTACAAAAAGTCGGAACCAATCTTCCTCTCAAGCTGAGAAGAGCACTGCGGCATCATGCGTGCTATGGCCCGGACAGCTCTCACTCTTTATCAGGTAGCATTATCGCCCTCTCGGCTCATGTGTGTTTTCCCAATTTCATCACCTTTACTTTTCCTCAAAACCCATCAAAAATGATTCTATTCTCAGTACTTCTTTCCATTCTGGGATCTGGATTTCTCCAGACAGTCTTTGGAGCTTTGGATCCAGACGGGGTGCCGTTTCCCGATGACCCCAGTGTTTTAAAGCACTTAACAGATCAAACAATATTGAAAAACTACGAACACAAACAACGAAATGGTAATATTTGTGGTCTTATAGATAATTCCAATGCTCACGTGACCTCAGACTACTACTTCCGACAAAGGCTTTCTCCTACTGCGAAGCTTGCAGACAAAATCGTGGCTCAAATCAAATCTGTTGAAGATATTACTATCTGGAACAGATATGCCAATTCCAATAATTCGAAATTTCCCGGAGAGAACTTTCCAACTGCTAGAGCAACAATCGGCACCACTGATCTCTTCAAAGTTGTCAAAAAGCTCCCCAAAGGCTCACTTCTCCACGCCCATCTCACGGCCATGCTTCCCTACGGAATCGTCTTCCAAACAATTCTCAATACCCCTGGAATGGTGATGTCAGCGGCGACTGATCTCTCCAACGACATCAACAGAAATTCAACAACAATAAGCTTTGCGCACTCCAATACTACGATAACTTCAAGCGCGGGTAGCATTTGGACTTCATCTTACGTACCGAACACACAGGTCCTTGTTGCTGATGCGGCAGATGCTTTTCCCGGCGGCAGAATTGCATTTCTCGCATTTCTCCAGGACAAGGTAACATTAGGAATTGAGGACGCTGAGCAATCGGAATTAGGTGTTGATGCTATATGGAAGAAATTCCAAGGAATATTTGGAACAGTTGGTACGGCCTGGGATTATGAACCTTTAATAAGAGCTTTTTTGCAAGATCTTTTCGGAGGACTGGCAGACGGTATGTTAAGTCTTATGTTTCGTCCCCTAAAAATCCGGAAGATAAACGTCGCACTAACACTCGCAGATGGCGTGAGATGGGCAGAGATTAGAAATGGAGGGAGTAGTGGAATTGTGAAGAATGGGGACAGTGTGTGGAGTCCGGATCCAGATTATTGGTAAGAATCTCGAGCTTTGCTCTAAGTACACCCCCTCCATTTATTACCCCAAAAACTTAACAAAATCAAATATTATGCAAAAGCATACAGGAGAATGGAGAAATCAGTTTCCCCGTTCTTCTAAACCTTCTCAGGGAATGAATCTCGTTTTCCTAGAGCCTCTCGCACAATTTTTGCGAAAGCGGGTGTACTCTGGGCAAAGCCTATGTTTCTTACGTTCTACGCCTCGGCTTTTATTCTCTCCAAATAGCAGTTTTGATTCCTTTAAATGTATTACACAAATACTGATATTGTGGGTTTGAAGGTATAATCTTTTCGAAGAAGAGGTTGCAAAGTTTAAAGCCACGAGAAAAGGGAATAACTTTTGGGGAACTCGTATCATTTGGACAGTTTCGCGCGGTCGAGAGAGGTCAAGGATCATTTCAGATATGAAAGTAAGTATTCTCCGAGTTATTATTCCTCTTTTCAGTTTGTTTCAAGAGAATTGAGACACTATTTCCTTCTTAGACAGCTTTCCTTCCTTCCTAATTCTCTGTTACTTCCTTAGTTTTACTTCTAGAAATAGTAATACTAACGCGGAGATCTTTTCGCAGAGAGCATTGACATTCAAGCAAAAGTATCCCAATCTCATTTCCGGCTATGATCTAGTTTCGCAGGAAGATCTTGGTCGCCCGCTCTCGGACCTCGCACCAGAATTGCTTTGGTTTCGTCAACAAACGCAGTCCCTAAACCTCACTATTCCCTACTTCTTCCACGCAGGGGAGACCCTTGGGGACGGGAATTCTACAGACGATAATCTATATGACGCGAGTCTTTTCAACACTAGAAGAATCGGACATGGCTTCTCGCTAGTAAGTATTCTCCGAGTTATTATTTCCTATTTTAGGTTGTTTTAGAAGGATTGAGACACTATTTCCTCCACAAACACCTCATTTCCTCCTTACATAACCCTTTTTCATCTTAATTTCCTCAGACATACTTCTTGTACTGATCGTCCGCAGTATAAACATCCGCTGTTGATGGATGTATACAAACAAAAGGATATTGCTGTTGAGGTTTGTTTGATTTCAAATGAGGCACTGAGACTGAACGATAATGTCTTACAACACCCATTACCGGCATTAATTGCAAATGGAGTCAGTACTGCGTTGA
Source organism: Hymenoscyphus fructigenus (assembly GCA_001414455.1). Taxonomy (NCBI): domain Eukaryota; kingdom Fungi; phylum Ascomycota; class Leotiomycetes; order Helotiales; family Helotiaceae; genus Hymenoscyphus; species Hymenoscyphus fructigenus. The sequence goes on along the minus strand of LKUV01000216.1, from coordinate 33,652 downwards.
GTAATGACGACCCCGCGATTGAGGGCCAAGATGATACCGGTCTGAGCTATGATTTCTATGAAGCGATTCAAGGGTTTAAGAACATTGGACTGGCCGGCTTGGTGAGCGTAATTCCTTTTATTTATTCGGAGACAAAATCCTAACTGATAATAGGGTCATTTGGCCCAGAACTCCGTACGTTTTTCGAATTTCGAGGACCAGGATGATACTACTTGGCTTAGAGACATAGAAGACGGTGAGAATGGTAGTGGGGTCAAGGCACAGCATCTCAAAGAATGGAATGAGGATTGGGAAAAGTTTTGCAAGTGGGTCGTATCTGAGTTTGGTACGAAGTACAACGTTACTGCTTGAGATGAAAGGGATTTGATTATTGTATCTGCCGGTGGTAACACAATTCCAACACAAATTGCTCTGATTGATTGCTTTGTGCTTTGTGCGATTTAGTCCATTATACCCGGTGAATTCTACTCTTCCCGGCGATTTTTTCAGTAGCGAGGAGCAAATCTCAAGCGGAAGAAAAATAGCCTTCTTGAATCCGAAATCAGTCATTGACGACACTAGCTCGCGATGGGCATTAAAAGCGGCAGTAAATACATCAGGCTCGTACCTATCCCCCGTTGTTTTAGATTTTAGGGTAATTTAATTAATTATCCTAATCGCTTAGAACAATCTAGTACTATCATCCTAGGTGTTTGGAACAATCGAGTTCCGTAGTAGTGCTAGAAAGCTCGAACAACGGGTTTTCTATTTACTGCGGCTTTCAATGTCCACCGAGAGGGACGACACGAACTAGGTACTGACTACCATCAAAGTATGTGGAGTCTGGAATCAACTTGGCTCGTGCTGCAATAGTGTAATGGGAAGGCACACTCTGTCTCGGCACTTTTGAGGCGAATCTTTGCCCTGCTCGTCGAGGAGTCAAAACTAGAGGTCGCTCCTTCCCTCTTACCTTGACTTCGACATCGCGACATCTAGACCCTCCTTCCAAAGTAGAATTACTCTCGTCTTTCATGCTTTTTTGTCGCTGAAAACAGATCGCGGGGAAGAAATTTGCGTGAGAGAGTTTGCGATGGACAGTAAAAGCGGCAGTAAATATTAGATTCGTACCTGCTGTTCATCCAGCTATCTTGGATAATTCAAATTAATTACCCTAGATACACCGAACAATTAGAGATATTACCCTAGGTATTTAGAGCAATCAAGTTTTGTTGTTCTAAAGTAATTAGAGAACTGCTAAGAACAACCAGATATATTTACTGCCGCTTTTTCTGTCTACTGTATTATTATTTCTAAGCAAATTTTTTAATTCGTCCCGGCTTTCCAATCTTCCGTCCCCTACTCCCTCTCCAAGTTCTCGACAGCTTTCGTACACTCAATCAAAGCCTCAGAAACAACACTTCTCATATTTCCTTTTTCCAACATCAACAAACCCCGGATTGTCGAGCCCTCGGGTGTAGAAATCTTCTCCTTGACCCTCACTGGATGTTCCCCTGCTAATACCAATTCCGCACAACCCTTCATCGCCTGCGCAGCCATGACTTGAGAATCCTCCCTCATTAACCCTGTCGCAACAGCACCATCGATCAATGACTCTAAAAACAGTGCAAAAAAGGCGGGGGTTGATACGCAAAGTGTAGCACAGGAATTGAGGTCTGCTGCCTGAATGTGTTTCACTGTGCCAATGGAATTAAATATCCAATCTACAGTTCTTAAGACGGAAGGTGGCGCAGAAGGTGGAGATTCAATAATTGTTATTGATTGACGAACCGAAAAAGCGACATTGGGTATTGCCCGAATGATAGTTGTTTGAGGTCGACTCGTATCACTCGTTTCGAGAATTGAGGATATGGTTTGGACGGATATGCTGGGGATGACTGACACGAGAAGCTTTCCCGCCAGAGCAGATTTAACTTCTGGGCTTTCGAGACATGATTTGACGTCCCGGGTTTGGCAGGCTAGAATGATGATATCTGCCGTGTAGAGACCCTCGGCGCTTGTGTGGATTTGGACTTCGGTTGGGAAATTGGCAAGAGTAGTGGCTAAGCGAGAACCTGAACTGGAGGTGCGAACGTAGGCCGTGAAACTTGTGGGGATCGTAAATTCGTGTGTTTTGTGATATTTTTGACTCTTTGGTAGGGTAGAAGTCCCCTTTCCTTGGTCGTTAATACTTGCCAGGACTCCACAGAGAATTGCTGTTCCGAGGTTTCCTGGTATTTCATTAGCTTCGCTCTTCCACAGACGTTACAATCATGATCGAGAAGTATTGAAGCTGATACCATACCACATCCTAATACCGCTAATGTTGTGCTAGTTATCGGAGCTTTTTCTTCATTGGGTGGTGGGGTGTTAAGGTCTTCCGTATCTATTCTTTGAAAGAAAATATCCATGATTATTATAAAATTTGTAATACGTAGGTCTTTCGATATGGGTTCTAGTGATTTTACTTATATCTTGTGTGTTACAGAGTGCTCTGCGGGGGAATATTCGAACTTATCAATTCCAAACACAAAAGTTTTTCACTCTACGCTCTCACGTTGCAGGGTTCATTTGGTTGTTGCCACCTCATACAAGTACCACCTGCACATAGTACAGCTTTATCTCGACGACACAGACATAAAGCACAGCCAAAAATAAACCTTTGGCTTCTTGATTCTAAGTTACACATCCTACGTTGGGCCGTCAAGTCCGGTAACTCAATGGTAGTACGACAGCGGTTGAGGCCGTTCGGTTGGCTGCAAGACATGCGTATGTCAACACCGCATATTGAAAATTGGCAATGCGAGATCCGAATGATATACAATTGTACAGTGTTGCAACACGACATGATCATTCATTCAATTATCGTTTTCGTACGGGAATGCATGTCTTCAACGCCCCCTCTTTCACAGTGAAACCGTGCTGATTCATAATCGTTTTGGTCTGGTCTCTTCTATCCCCTGTCCGATGGTGTTCCGGCTCTCTGGGAATTATTTGCAGGGGAGCCTTACTGACCTTCATGTCAGACTAAAAATGCTTGTACTTCTTTCCGCTCTTTTGGTAAGAAGGGATGTTTCTAATATGCAATATAGGCAAGTTCTCTGAATATCGCACTTCATCGAAAGGTAATAGACTAAATCAACACACGCCACTAGTTATCTCTAACTTTTCACAATTACGGGGTGTCAACAGCCCTCGCTTAGACCCTTTGTTTCTACCTCAGAATACCCCCATACCTTAGCAACACAAATCTCCAGTCTCCTATTCTGATTGATTGCAGCTTCCTGATATCACAGTCTCAATTGCTTCTCTTTTCTGCAGCATTTGCCTCATTCAGAGCCACCAAATCAATCTTCGGCCCTTCAAACCTCCCCCCAATCGCGTACCAAAGCGCGACGAATACACCAAAAATACCAACCACAATAACCGAAGAATAATTCATACTCTCCAAAGTGACGGGCAATGCAGGTGGAAAACAAACCATCACACCAAGTAAAGTGGTCCAGCAAACCGAGAAGACATTAATCACATATCCCCACGCTCCCAAATTGAGTGGTCTCACGGGAAGTGTCTTTTTTCGTCCTTGGAAGAGGATGATTCCTTGTGGGATCGCATATGTGATATCCAGAAAGAGAATAGTGGTTGTGATGATGGAGTTGAAAGCGGTGGTGCTGGCGAGATAAAGAAGTCCGTAGATGGAAACGAAGATGACTGCGGCTACTGTTGCGCGGAGGGGGAATTGTCGCTTGGTGTCTATATGGATTAAATATTCGCGATATGGCGTTCCGCCCTTGTATTGTAAGTAAATTAATTCTGAGAGCTGTGAATGATTATAAAGCTTACGTCCCGCGCAAATGCCCAGATCAAGCGACCACAGGTCACCCATTGGCCGAACAATGAACTCGTGTACACCAAGGTGATCCAACACATGAGAAAGGTTGTCACGGCTTTGCTATCAGTTATTTGGTAGATCAATTGTGCACTTGGTAAACCGGAAGCAATCACTGCTTCCATATTTTTCATGCCATACATCATTAGTGTCAACAACGGGAAGACTGTCAAAGCCCCAATAAGCATCGTGAGATTCATGACTGCGGGGATTTTGACCCCAGGTCTTGGAACTTCTTCAGCAATATGAATTGGCGCATCACATCCAGCGTATGCGTACCTAATGATTTTTGTTCAAAACTTGAATGCGGGGTTTCCAATTTGAGAATATGAGAGTACTGACATGGAGTTTATGCTACCGAGAACCCATGCAGTTCCTTCTCCCCAACCACTGGTTCCGAGATGTGGTTTGGTAATATACGACCATGGATTATTATGCTTCTTCATTGAAACCAATACCAAGAAGTTGACCGCGAAACCGATGAGGGAAAGCCAGAGAGACAGGGTGGTGATAAGAGGTATCAATCTCGGAGTATAGTATAACGGTAAAACTGTAGATGGATTAGAAAATAGTGTGAAGATTTTAGAAAGAGTGGAACTAACATGTTATCGCAATAATGACCAGAAAGATAAGATAAACCATCCACGCGCCCCCCTCAAACCCCTCGTTCCAAAATCTCACCATCCCAAAAATTGAAATTGTGGCGAGCGAAACTGTGGAAAATATCGGAGTCAGTATTAGCATTTCTAGAAGTATGTCTGAAAAAGTAGCAGGGTAGTCGGGAGGAAACAGTGCTGTCTAAGGAGGAAATCGTGTCTCAGTCCTCCTAAAACAACCCGAAAAGGGGAATAAGAATTCAGAAAATACCCACCTCCAGAAGCTGTAGCAATACACTGGGTGATGTGGGAGTTAGTATTTGCCTATTAAGAAATGCCTCGTGTCTCGGGATACGGCACAGGATAAATGCTTGGGTTCAGGAATGATTCAGGAATGATTCAGGGGTAATTCAAGAGAAAGAAAGCTGGGGAACGATGTCCCCATTACCTTACCCACGCAATGACAGAAAACCACCCAACAATAAAAGCAGCAAAATGCCGCGTCTTTTCCGGTGCAAGAATCCAAACAAAGTGGTACTGTCCCTACTAAAAGTCAGTAACGAAATACATTTTCCAAAATCAATCTGACTTGACTTACCCCCGACGAGGGAAATGCAGAAGCCAGCTCAGAGAGGCCAAGAGTGATGGCCCATTGTGCAAAAGTAGCCACAAGCGCTCCAAGTATGACGTTTTGGGGTCCTCCATATGAAAGATTTTGACCGAAGTTGCTCAAGTATCCAGCCCAAGAGTTCGTTACGCTTGCAGAATTTAATCAACTATCGACAGCAAGTGAAAAAAAGTTCACGAAGACAAAGACTCACCTAAACCCAAGTCCTAAGGCCGAGAGCATAGAGAAGGTTCTAGGCATCGCTTGCTGGTGGCCTTGAGCCGTTAAAATTGCCTGGTCCGCCATAGCTCAATCTCCGGAGATTGTTATTGTTGTTTGTTTCAAACCAAAGAGAACGTAGATAATTTTGCGGGGTCTATGGCCACTAATAGGTGCGACAGGATGTGACGCTTATCTTAATTGCGTCAGTGATTTTGCTGATCTCGGGACATATTGGGTTATCTCGTGTCTCGTAGCATCACGTTTCAATCATGAGGTTCAAGTGCCGGTACTGTTACTTCACTTTACTCAATAATCACTAGACGCCTCACCCGAGGCGTCCAAAAGCGAGTGTCGTTCCATAAGTGCATGAATGCAACACAGTCTTGGAACAAATCTTCGTTTTCTGAGTTTCCCTAAACTCGATGGTTATTTAACGTCCTCTCGATTCCTATATATCTTTGATTGCACAACTTCACCGTAACTGCACTTTTACTTATATTGCATGCGTCATATTTGTTTTTGGATGAGAAATAAGTAGAGCTTGGCCACTTAACAAAGAGTGTGTTAAGCCCAATTTCGTCGCCGAGGTTGAATTTATTTTTCGTTACAGTTGCCTATACGCCCTGATCCTTGAAGTTACATGTTACACCTAACACCTGAGTTCCAAGCTCTTTTTTGTGATTCTGTACATCTCGTCGCGTTGTCTGATGTTTCACTAGATAGGGGTAACCTGATTTTCCGCTCCTTGGGGAACCTCGCGGCGGACAGACAAAGTGACAATAAATATCTCTCGTCGTTCCAACTTTCTAGTACAATTTAGAACCATGAAACTTCATTATTCAGAATACCTTGGGTAATATTTCAATTGTTCCGAGTGTGTAGGGTATCTACTTCAAATTACCCAAAATGGCAGGAACGGCTAGGAAGGCAGGTACGAATTTGATATTTGCTGCCGCTTTTACTGTCCATCGGGAGAGAACTCGTAAAAGAAATCAGGCTTCTCGTACAGTCGCTAAAACATGTGACAAGGTAACATTTTCTAGAAAAGCCTGTGCAAACACAACCACAAAATGTTGATCAATAAAGCGGAAGATTATTGTGTTTTGAAAGGGACGAGAATGAAAAACTCCTCAGTAACAATTTAAACCCAAAGTCTACTATATAGACTCTATTGCCAGAACTAGAGTTTTAATTTCTGTTCCACGTTTCCTTTTTTTTTTTTTAGAGGGGCACCCCCAGTTCTTACTTTCAAAATGATTATTTCGCCTTTCCTGGCTGCAAGTAGCAGTCTAGTGCTGGCCACTCTTTTGCCACATGCGCAAGCTCAAGCTTTCTCTTCAAAAGCAGAAGCAGATGCTTTTGTAAAAGCTGTAAGTTCAATCATTTTCGAGCTTCAAAAGAATGCCAACTTACAACAATAGCAACATCATATGGTCCAAAATTCTCAGCCATTAAAATGTTAGGTTCATTTTGGTGTGCAGAGACAACCGAGTTGGTCTCAGAGAAGCAATGCCCGGCGCCGATTCCTTGCCCAGCGCCAATTACTTGCCCAGCGCCAATTACTTGCCCACCACAAAAGGAATGCCCAGATCCGGAAAGTTGCAAAAGATCAACCGATATTGTCGAACATGATAAAAAATTCAAAGTTTATCACGGCTGTGGTATTGAACTCCCCCTCAAGTAGCACTATACTCTTTCATCACCTAACACATCTCTTTAAGATTTATAAACGACAACGGCACAGGAATCCAATCTTTGCCCAATATGGAATTCAAGGATTGCCTTACAGCGTGCTCTATCATTCCACATTGCCGCACTAGAGAATACAACCGAAAAAGCAAGAGCTGTTACCTGAGACCCTTCCAAGCAACTGAGGCAGCAAGTTTTGTAATGCCACCTTATCCCACAATACCAAGTTTAGACCTCGAGTCGGCGTCAGTTGATGCTCCCCCAATACCTGCTCCAATACCTGCTCCAATACCAGCACCTGCTCCTGCTCTTGCGCCTGCTCCTGCGCCACCTGTTCTTTCACAGGGAGATGCGAAAACCTGCAAGCAGCCAACAGATAAAGCCATGGCTGATGGTACAAATTGGAAGATCTACCATGGATGTGGTAAGTCCCCCTCGACCCAAAAAGTAGTACTGCTCTCTTCTTCTTTAACACCTCTTACCAGGCTTCGCATACACTGACGGCAAGGACATACCTGGCACACGCTCTATCCCCAACACAGCATTCACCACGTGCCTTGCAATATTTACTGCCAACACAGCTTGTCGTACCATAGATTACAATCAGAAAACCAAAACCTGCTGGTACAGACCTTCAATGGACGATGATGATGCGGAGGACTTTGTAGTACCGCGAAATCCGACAATCCCCGGATTTGAACTCGATTCCGCAGTGAAAAAAAAGTGCTCCTCAACCAGCCCCTGTACCACCAGTCCCGGCTCCGTCAACAACATACCCCGAATCGCATGGCCAAACCCGAAGCGTAGGGGGTATTTAATTTAGCATCCACTGCCAAGAGGTAGTCAACGGTAACCAGGTAGAGCCGGCACGCGAAGCCGGCACTTTTGACATATACATAGCCGAATGTAGCAAGAACAGTAAATGCAAAACCGCCTTGTGGACTCCTTCCTTTCGCGAGTAGCCCAGAAAACCCAGCAGGGAAAGCAAATTTAAGTATACTAATTGTAGCAAGGTCAATGCTTGTTCATGGATAATGACCGCACGCGTTATATTGGACCAAATCCTAACCCGCCGTGGCATCTTGCTCAGAGGATATGAAGAGGCCATCAGACAAAGAGACAAACACGGGGGAAGGGGAAACGACGAGGGGGGGGAAGCAAAGCGTGGTTTGCTTCGAGATCCAAAGTATTATATGCATGAACTATCATTAAATACACTAGTTTTAACTCCTACTGTCATCTTATAGTTATGATTCTAGTCAAATGTGAAGTGACAGAGCAATATGATCAGCGCACCCAATGGGTGGATATCCAGTAACTGTTTAATATGTCTGATCTAATCTAGTCAGTTCTAGATAAGTCTACTAGATCTAGTATATTCAATGGATTATCCTAGGTATCATTTAAGTGGCTAGAAAAGTGGTTAAAGTGAGCCCTTTTTGCTCCGTTTTCATATATATTTTATACTTACTTAGTCCAAATTGTACGCTTTTTATTCAGGTTTCATATATCTATTAGTGTATATATCTAAAAGATATATCAAAGTCATATCCAATGGATTGTATATTAATGGATATTTCAAATTGAAATATCCATGCCTTTTGGATAAATGGATTAGATATCCATAGATATCCAATTAAATATCCATAAATTAGGTGCGCTGAATATGCTAGTAACTCGAAGCAGCATCAACTAAGATATGCCCTCCAACAGTGTGTGTACAACCTCGCGATGAACACTAAAAAAGTGGCAGTAAACACATGGCTTCGTTCGTACCTGCCTGCCTATTTCGTTGTTCCAACTTTCTGGGGTAATTCAAGTCAATTATTCTACGCACTTGGAACCATTGGGAATATTGACCTCGCTGTTTTAGAACAATCAAGTTCCAAAATAGCTGAAAAATTCGAATAACAGTGATTTATCTACTGCCACTTTTAATGTCCACCGCCAGACACCTTTGAGGACTGGGCTCCTTTGGACATGCCATCGAATATCCCAACTTAAAGGCACCTACTTCCCAAGAGTGTACACAGACACTGTGGAAGGAATATCTGAGGAATGAATGACAATTGAGGGATGGAAAATTACAGATAATACACAGATGATAAAAATATGAATTGTAATCAAAACATCGTAAGAGTAGAGGAATAATTCCGGGTATCTAATAAGATGAGCTAAAGTCGCAAGAGGAGAGGTGAGAATACATCTGCCCTGAAAGAGGAAAGAAACAAAAATAACAAAATCAAGGAGCCTTTGCAAAACCTCGAACTTTGTTTTCCGGCACAAGAGCTGATAATATCTCATCCGAATGATCGGCAATATTGAAATGTTCATCATCCGAAAACTCGTGGAGTTCCGCATGAGGAAGACGCTCGACCATCCAACGCACCATCCTCACTGGCCCTTGTTTATCCTGGGTTTCGTGCCATATCTGAATCTTATCATAGAGAACATCTTCAAACTTGATACCCCAATCTTGGGCCAACAAATTGGCTTCATGAACAAAGCCCTCAGGGCCTTGTGCAAACCCCTCAAAGACCATTTGTAGCACCCCATTTCTCCGCTCCTCTACGGTTTCCATACCCTCTTCCTCTGGTCTCATCTTTTGTTTCTCTATTCTCTCGTTCTTGAGTTTAGCTTGCTCAACATTTTTCTGTAGAACAGCGTCAATCCGACTCTGCCCGTAAGCTGTATTCGAAAACCACCTCAAGGCTCTAACCACGCCCATTATCTGCGCCCCCAGTCCGTTCGGCCAATATGTCGCCAGCCAAGTCACGAATTTGGACATCTTTGGTACATCTTCTGTCCCAGCCTGCCGGGGACCTCGCATCGCCATAATCCCAATGGCAGACACCGTCTCTTTCGAGAGTTGATCCGCACAAGCCAAAGCATGTGGACCTCCACCCGAGTTCGCCAGTATCGCGTATTCAGGCAGTTGGATATGCTGAGCAAGTGCTTGTACATCAGCAGGCCAGTCGGAAATTCGACGATGGGGTTGGAAGGTGGAGAGACCAAATCCAGGGCGATCTGGGGCAATGATGCGGAGGTTTTTGCAACGAGCGAGTTGATGTAGGGCTCGTCCTTCGAGTCGAGAGGAGGGGAACGCGTGGAACAACATCAAGGGGTAGCCCGTTGAAGAACCGTATTCTGCGTAGCCCAATGTTCTGCCGTCTTGCAGGACGAAGGATTCATGGTCTTTCGCATCGATGAGATTCGTGCTGGTGACGGAGGGACGAGAGGGGGTCGTTGGAAGGGGATTGTATTTATTGCCCCCGGAAAGGGGGAGCCGCGCTCTCAACCAAGTCGTTGCCATGGTCGGAGAAGAGAAGGTAGAACAAGCAGTGTAGCAGAGGAAAGGGGAGAGCGCTCTACTTACATTTCAATACCATTGTTGGCCTCATTACGCCCGTATTCCGACTGGCATGCGCCGCAAAGATATTGTGCGATGCGACGAATTGGAGAGCCTAGCCCCAATAATAGCGCAGTAAGCACCCCGTCCCAGAGTGTGCTTGGGGGTGAGAATGCCCCTCCCCGCGATTCAATTTCGACGACGATAAGTCATACATATGGGAGGGAGATGGGGAGGGGCGGGAAGGAGGGGCTTTATACTCTGGTGCGATCAGGGTCATTCCTTCCCTTCTTGGTTCTCCTCTCGTCAAAAGGTCTAGACTCCCCTCAAGCTCAACGTCGGCCCACCCTGACGAGCACCACCACCACACTGACACAGGCATGCTGACGAGCGAGAGCGAGACGCCAGAGGAATGAGCCAACGACACCCTTAACGTTCTGTATTAGATAAGACAAAAAGAAAATAAATATGGGGGCTAACGAAAGGAGCTAATAACACCTAAACCAATTTCTATAGGGTTTGAACAAGTACCTTTCATGTAGCCTTTCGAAGTAATAGCGGGGTGCAAAAAACGACCCGCCAACGAAAAAGAGGCTCTAGCGAGGACGACACTAACTTCATATCGCATTCGTATGCAGACTCTCTTTTTGCCCACCCACATACACCGCCTCGCGAAGCATCAGCATACTTTCAGATGGTTGCTCAAAGTGAGTTCTTGAAACTTGCCAGAAATACAAATATGTCTGAGTAGTCTCAAGTACATGCCTATGGCGATAAATAGGTACTCTTTATCACCCGTTCCCGAATTCATTACCATTAAGTCTTCAAAGTATCAAACTCGCCAGGATACACTCGAGCATTGACTCATCATTTTAGGAAAATGCCAACAAGAGAAAACAGGATTTCAAGTACTGGGTATCTCCACACCCCGCTGCCCAATTCCATTCTTCACAATTGCCGGAGCTGGCACCGACAAAGTTTTTTGAGCTCCCAAAAAAGAAATCTTCCCTATCGACTTTCCCGAAGCCGGATCTTGTTCAATACCAAGACTAATATGATACGAAGAACGAGTTAGGAACTTGGCTGTTGAGTAAACAATGATGAACTCCTCGTTCCAAGAGTTCTTGGTAGCAGTTTGACGTGTCTGGAAGTGAGGATTGTAAGGTACATCAAACAGAAAACTGGATTTCCATCCTCCCATTAGCCATAACCAGAATTGAACCAACATTGGTTCAGTTTCTGGTTTGGATTTCGCTTCCACGAGACGGATATCTGAGGGCTCAACTTGCCAAAACTGACAACTTTCTTCGTGGCAGGTCAGGAAGAGTTCATCAAGCCATAGAAGTCCAGCGATTTTTCGCCAATCCCGGTAATCATTTTTGATCCTCTGTCTTTGTGCACTACCTGGTGGGCAGGTAAGGTATGTTGAGTTCCCGAACAAATCGGCGAGTATGTTTTCCCCATATACTTCGTCGGTAATCTGTGGTGTGACAGCAGAAAACGCGATTGCAACCGAAAGGAAATCATATGCGACGCTCGGTGTTGGAAGATTGAACAAGAATGGGAGCTCGACAGCGTCCTTAATCGCCCATGAAAAGTTGGGTTGCCACTCCGCTTGTGTCAAATCCAAAAGAAGTGATAGATTGGGGAACTGTGCTTCTGTCTCGTCATGTACTGGGTGGATAGAACTGAGATCAGCTACGATTCGCTTCTTCTGGACGACATGACGCCGTCTGCAGAGAGGAAAGTAGTAATAATAATAATTCGAACAAAGAACTGCGGTGCGTCTCTGGCGAACCTCTTCTTTTTCTTGCCTCTTGGCAGTTCCGATACTCGTCGATGATGCTTCTCTTTGAAATGAAAACTGGGTGCCAGCTTCCTCCTGAGCTCGCCACAGTTGAGCAAATCCAATCGAAGCCATCAAGGCCGCTGCTTGTACCTTGAGATTCTCCAACAAGCTCTATATTATGTTAGAACGAACACTAAAGAGGGAAAGTTTTGCTTACTGTTAGTGCATTGTATGCTGATATCAAAGCATATAGTGTTTGAGTCGCAACATCCCTCCTTTCCTGCAACTTCTTTCTCTCCTTTTCCGATTGAGCCCGTGCAAGGGCTGAAGCGAGAGCATTGACTTCTTCGCGAGTCTGTGTGATATCTTGATCACGTCTGGCAGCTGCATTGCCCACAAGTTCTATCTCTTTTCGTGCAAGTTGGAATTGGGTTCCCATACTTGCAACTGCACCATCCATAGCAGAAAATATGGATTCTCTCAGCTCCGCCTTTTGCTCTGCGAGATATGACTTCATTTCAGCCTGGAGTCTCTCTTCTCTGTTCTCTTGCTGTTCTCTCAAAGCCCGGGCTAGAGACTCTTGAGATGACTGCATCGACAAGCGTAGATCTGCGTCTCGTCGTTCGTTTTCTTCTTGAATGTGGTGAGATTTGTTCAACAATTCTTCGGATTTTTGCATTAGCTCAATATGTCTCATTTGGTCAGCAGCTTCCTGTTGCTGGAGAGACTTTGTTAAACTCTCTCTTGAAAAAAGCAGTTCTTCCAAAGCCTTTTTGCCATTTTCGTCAAGTTGCTTGAATTGACTACTCTGTTGAACAGCAACCAAATCCATAGTTCCTCTAGTAAGAGTCAATTAGTTGAACGCTCAAATTCTCTAATGTATGGATCTCATACTTGACCTTGACAATATATTGAAGATGCAACTCTGCTCGGAATTCTACCAGCCTCTTTCTTATCGCTTCAACCGCTTCTCGCCCCCACAAACCCTTCAGTGCCTTCCTCGCACTTTTCCATCTTGTCTTCTTGCCTTGGACTTTGAGGCTCTCCAAGGCAGTTATCATCTCATCAGCAGTCTTTGCACAACGCTGACACAAATCCCCCAGCACGTCAGCTTCTTCTGGTGAGCTGATGGAGGTATACAGCTGTGCATTTATCGCGATGAAACTTCTTGTCATGGCTTCCAAGTCTACATTCTCTTCCGTGGTGCCAGTGGCGGAGCCGTGAATCTCGCGAAATTTGCATGTTGCCTTCAGTCCTAATTCGATGAATTGAGTGACGTTGCTTGCAACACCCAAGGCTGTAAGAGGGTCCAACATTAGTGAACCCACGGTGAGCCCAACGAATCCCAAAACTAGTTAACGAAAGTGAGCCGAAGCAAATCAATGCAAAATGATTGCTCATACAGAACCAATGTGAAAATGAGCGAGGTTGGATGAGAACTTCTTGCCATCTTTTTTCTATTATTAATTCAAGGCAATAGGGGGCGGTAATCTTGTGCGGCTGAAACTTCCCTTGTACTTTCGTCGAATCACGATTGCAGTTCTCGATGCCTCAATTGGGGGCCATTCTGGTCTTGACCAATCTTAATGCCCGACCTAAGCCACATGAAAAGCAAAGCCATTTGTATTTCTGTGGTACGGTGACTTTGTGGCTTAGTTCTCTAAAATAGCATTATTTCCTGAATCTTATACAGACAGATTCAGTGGGATGACCTTGTTGTGTATGTGGCTCAACGGAGGAGGAAAAAAACTAATAAAGGAAGTGTATATCCTGAGACTTGTTTTGATTGTTTGACAAGACCTAATTTCCAAATTTCGCCTGACAAAAGACAGTGAAGCTCACAATATTTACAAAAAATAGATCCACAAAAACCCACATACTCCTATCCCCATCCCCACAAAACAACATAACCACAAATAACATAAGTTCCCATTAACAAGAACCACAACCAGGATCCTATCCCAGTCGCCAGAGAGCCAAAACTAACATAAAAAACAGCTAAGTAAGAATACTCAAGAAACTCATAGTTTGCCTTTATATATTATGCAATAGATTCTCATACTTTTAAAACTAATCAGTAGGGTAGTTTATAAAAAAATTATTAAGTTCAGGAAACCTTGTTCAAAGGGCTGCCATGCCGTGGTTTTATAAGGATTGGAGGGTTAAGAAACCTTGTTCAAAAAAAATATGCAGATTGTCATACTGTTATCCTGTTGATTGGAATTGTAAGTTTCCTTCCCTGCCTCCTTCAAGAGGATGCTGGTGTTTGTGTGGTATTTATTTTTTGTACTTTTTTCTATTTTTTGAAAAAGAGCAGTGACAGTGAATATGTGCGGCGAGTGAGTGAGTGTAGAATTTCTCTCTTGTACTGACTGGCTAGCAAAATTTTCAGTAATATTTCGCAGCTGAACCCTTCCTCTCTCAATTCCGTTAAATCATAATTGCAGTTTTTGATAGCTTAATTAGGAGCTGTTATAATTCTTTAGCCAATCTCATCAGCCACTTAAGCATCAAAAGCACTGAAATTTGACTGGGGTTGCCAAATAAGTACAACCGTTCAAGTTTATAAACAGTGATTCTGAAGAGAATTGGTAAGTAGTTCATAAAGGACAGGTACAGTGTAAATGGTCGAAAGTTACACAAAACGAGCCTGTCAGATGATCATGGCCAACCACACTTCGCTTAAATGTATTACAGGGGTATTGTTCTAAATGGGCTCCATAAATAGTTTCAAACGAAGATACGAAACAACATACTCGAGTGGCAGGAGCATATAATAGGGCTTATGGCTCATGGTATTCTGAGAGAAATGTTGGAGCTTCGTGGCTTTGGCAATGTTTTCATAAAAAACATTAGTATTTACGTCTGTGCTTATTTGGGAAGCTCCCATCTGTCGTATGAATGACTTCCCGCTTGAAGTCAGTGTTCATTTCGGGAGTTGGTTCAAGTAATGATTCTACTCGAAATGTTTTAGGATAATCGAATCTATCTCATTATTATTTTATGAAACTGTTACTAGGGATGATAAGTGCTAGATTAGGTGTGTTAATGTTTTTGTTTCCGTACTCCTTCCAACCCCTTCATAATACACAACTTTCACTGCCTCGAATGTTTCAGAAACTCTGCCCGTTCTTCATTTTCTTTCTCCTCAGCTTCCTTCCATTGTTTAATCATCTCCTCCTTTCGCTTCTCGCTGCGTGGTTCAAACGTCATTTCGAACGGACTCGGCTTAATGATAAGCAAAGAGTTCGAAGCATCGATATCAATATCAATCTCCTTCCCCGTCTCAACATCAATATTTTTCCCCATATTAAATCCCCAGCAAAGAGCACCACAAGCGACAAGAAGCTCATCTTGAGTCTGTGATTGCCCAATGCATCTTCGTTGGCCCCAGCCAAATGATGTGAACGTCTTCATGTTCGGATATGTGGTAAGTGGTTCGAGATAAGTTGGCCATTCCGACGTAAGATATCGTTCGGGGTGGTAGTTTTCTGGGTCGGGGTATTTCTCGGGGTTGCGTGTGAAAGCCCTAGAACGAATCATAAGCATGAATTCGAGAGAGAGTGCGTGCAAGACGTACCATTCTAGTGGGAGAATTCGAGCGCCTTTAGGAATAAAACAATCATTATACCAGTCATCTTCTTCAACTTCATGGGCAACACCTGTACCATTTCATTAGTAGCCCTAAATGGAGAAAGGTTTTTCTTCATACCTGTTGGAATATTAGGCCTCCACCTCATCGTCTCCAATATGCAAGATCTCAAAATGGGAAGCTTCGGAGCGTCATCCAATGTAGGCATCTTCCCGCCACACTGCTCATCAATCTCTTCTTGGCATTTTTTGAGCCAGTCTTGATGAAGAACCATTGCGATAAGAAAATAATGTAATGGGCCTCCGACCGTAAGAATGCTCATCAAAGTAACCATTCCAAAAAGACACGAAGCTTCTCCGTCACCAGATAACTTTGTTTGTGTCTCGCTCTCGAAATAATTTTTGCTAAAACATTGTCGTACTTCTCCCTTTTCCCATTTTGCTCTAGAATCCTGGATCAATTTCATCCAAAACTCCTTTTCCTCGTCGTTTCTTTTACGCTCAGCCCGTTGCCAAGGATTTATGCACAAAGGCAGATTCCATATGGGGGTTATGAGGTTCGTGATAGGTCCCGCTGGGGATATTTGCACGAGTAATCGCATCGCGCTCTCGGTGAATTTCCGACTGAATCTAGAATCGTCCCAAGCAATTTCACATGCTATTTTAGAAGCCATATCCTCGAGGTGCGCAGAAAAGTTGTTTGGGTCTTCGATTAATAGAAACAGAAACCTTTTTGCTTCATGGTTCATCACTCCATTGTATTGTTTATTTGTCGCTTCGGTTAGGTAGGCATGAGCGAGACGTCGTTGTCGAGACCAGTACTCTACAGTAGAATGTTAGGAACTGATGAGAGATATTAGGAGCAAGGGAAAAGTACGGTTTCGTCCCATGAGTGGTAGATATCCTTTCGGTCCATCGTTGCTTTTCGAGTCAAACAATGATTGAAATGCCGGTCTATCAGAGTATATCTTTCCTCGTTTAACAAGAAGGTCTTCCGCTATCTTCTCGTCGGAGATAACAACGAAATTCGCTCCGAGCATGGAAGTCCTGTAGATTGGTCCATATTCTCTTCCCCATGCGAAGAACTTCAACCACTATTCGTGCAAGAGTCGTCAGTGTGTGAAAACTGATAAGTGAATGCAAGGTGGGTTTGGAAAGGGGAGATCAAAATGTAGAGTCCCCGCTGTTTATCACTAGCTCGACTCACCATATATTTAACAGGTAAATCATGAATGCGACCAATGTAAGGAAACTGATACGGCCCCGGAAGCTGACGGGTTCCACTTTTCCCAGGCTTACTCTGCTTATTTAAGTATATGAACACGACGAAAGGTAGCAAAGATATAAACAAAATCGCAAAAGACATCTCGGAATTGAAGAATGAGAAAAAAACCTACGAGATAAGAAAGTTGGTTGCTAAGAAATTGTGTCTATACTTTTATATTCGAACGTTTACGAGGTAAATGAGGGGAAGAGGCGTATTACTTATATAAGACCCATAAGCACAATGTTCCATCGTGAAGAACACCCCCTGGTAGCCACTTATAGATTTGAAGTTTCAGTGTACCAAAACCAGGCTGTGTATGTGTGTGTGTGTGTGGAGACATTTTTTTTAGATGTCTCTACTCAGCGCTTGGAATCCTTCACTTCGTACATTTGCAGTGCGATTCTTTACAAGTGTGTTGACGGCGAGGTTGCTGCTTGAGAAGCCTATACCGTGCTGTAAGAAGGCAAGAATGGGCGAGATTAAAGTCGCGTTGGATCAAATAGGGTTGGAAGTGGTGACAGTGGGCATGTAGGTCTGGCGGCGTGGGTGGCACAGCACAGAGAGAGCGCGCCTATTCGGGTTAGATTGCGCGAGGAGACGAACCCACCTGTAAAATTCAAGTTCTTTTCTGCAGCAGTGTGACAGAAGATGAGGCAAAATAGACGGTTTGCACACTATACTTTTATGCATGTAGATGAAGAGCTCAAGTTTAATATTTGTTGTTGCGGCCAATAGCATTCGCCTAGCACTCGTCCGGCGCCTTTTGGCATCACACAAGCGGGCTAAAAACCATGTAGGCTGAGGCAAGTAAATAAGCTAACAGGGGCTGAGTAGCAGGCTCGAAATAATTCATTTTACGAAAATTTATTCGACAATTGCCCTACTTGGCCCCCTTCAAGCCAGATAATATACGTAACCAGATTCTGTGAATAGCACGATAAAATTCCAGTTCATAAACACGTCAAATATTTATAAATATCAAAATTGTTTGGGGAAGGTTCGAAGCACAAGTCTCGGAGTAGTATGAAAAGAGGCAGTTATACACCGTACATAAAGTTACATGACAACAATGATAAATAAAACGTTTGACTCCCACTCCCTTTTTCCAGAAGCGAGTATTTGATGACGTTGCCCCCACGAGCCACCAAATCCAAGCAAGACAAGGACGACCCCAATCATCACTCTCTCTACGAGTCCAAATCTCAGTCCCATCTTCCCTCTAAACATTTATGTCTCCAAGCAAGAGCAGGCAGCAACACTTACAAACAATCGAAGAGCGAATCACGCAAATAAAAGAAGACTTAACCAATCTCCCCACTTTCCTCATTGGGCCATGATCATCACCCCGCATTTAGGCTTCACAAACCATCAAAAAGGCGTAGGAACACCTTTCGAGCTCGGAGATAAATGATTGGACAGCTTTTTAAAGGGACAAATCTCCGGAGTTGGATTCTTGGTTAGGAGAAACGCCGATTTTTTATTCCGCACGTAATTCCGAGCTATGAGATGCCAATTGGGATGAGGATTACGAATTCGATAGTGAACAGTGGTGGGGGACTACGTTTTTATTTTGTTGCCTAAGGGTGGTCTAGAAGAGACTTCGCATGCAACAAATGAGAGAAGTGAGTGATGTCAGTCTCTATTTCCTGGAGGGTCAGTGAGAAGATAAGAGACAACCTCCTGGATTTTTTAACTTCGAGTTCTCAACAAAGCCTTCACCCAACTGCATCTCTTCTCAAAATCAAGCCCCACCCCTAAACAAGCCATCACCATGGGAGGCTCCGCACCCCCCATGACTGGTCTGCCCCACCCCAATCCAACAAAATCGTACTGGCAAAGAAACCCCCATCGCATAGCCGACCTCCGCTCAACACCCACCCTCCCAAAATCCGCAAAATATGTAATTATCGGCTCCGGAATCACAGGTTCCAGCATCGCCTACAAACTCCTCCTCCAAGAACCCACCGCTTCCATCGTGCTCCTCGAAGCCCGCCAAGCAGCAAGTGGCGCAACAGGTAGAAATGGAGGCCATTGTCGACCAGGCGACTACCGAGAATTCAAAGCCCACGTCCAAAAATTCGGCCTTGAAGATGCGTTGCGCATAGAGAAATTAGAGGATGATAATGTGAAGATCTTGACGAAGTTTATTAGGGACCAGGGGATTGAATGTGATCTCAATGAAGTGGAAACTGTGGAAATGTTCACGGATGAGAAGCCTTTCAAGGAAGTGCTGAGTGTATTAGATTACAGGAAAGAGGTGGCGGAGAAAAGAAAGGATGCCAAAGTCTTGAAGGAGTACAGAATTTGGAGCGCTGAGGAAACGAAAAAAGAACTTCTTATTCCGGATGGTGTTGGTGCTGTGTCTTTTCGCGGGTGTTTTCAGATCCAGCCGTATCTTTTGGCTTGTGAAATTCTTGAGTTGGCGCTGAAAAAGAGGTTGAATCTGCAAACTAACACACCGGTCACTAAAGTTTCCAAGGATTCTAAAGAGGGTGGGGAAAATGAATGGAAAGTTCATACCGAGAGGGGGGATATACTTGCAGAAAAAGTTATTTTGGCTGCAAACGCCTACTCGGGAGCTCTGTATCCAGAACTTGGGGAGTTCATCATTCCCACGAAAAGACAAATAACCGTTGTCCGACCAGGATCAAAGATTGACGATACTGGGGTTCTTCGGAGAACCGGTGCTTGGGAAACTGCGAATTCATTCGACTATTATCAGCAAAGATACAAGGGATCTCTGGGAGAAGGCGATGTAGTACTCGGTACGATTCTATCTATACGTTGTTATGCTTTTGCTAATCTTTCTTCTAGGAGGTGCTCGTAGAGAGAAGTCTCTTGACGATTCCTTTACTTTCCCGGATGCATCAACATACTTTGCACATGAACTTCCTGTAAAATTCTATGGCAGAGAGAATTGGGGTGAAGATGGTGATATGGTGCAAGAGTGGACGGGCATCGTGAGTAAATGTCTTTCTTTCGTAAAAATATCAGTTTGCTGACTCGGAACTTATATAGATGGGCTATACATCCGACCGTCAACCCATAATTGGCGAAGCACCTGGCCAAAACGGCCTATGGGTATGCGTTGGCTTCAATGGGCATGGTAAGTCTTTGATTTCGATAGATGTGATTCACGCATTGCTGATGACCTTAGGCATGGCTCTCACTTTTCAATCAGCAGAAGCACTTGTGCAACTTCTAGCGGGTAAAGGAAAGGTGGTTGATGAATGGCTTCCAACCTGTTATAGGATAGAGAGATTTGTGAATGCCGGCTTGTAATTGACTAAATTTTTGGTCCAGACTTTTTATCAAGTCAATCTGTACACGAACGATGTCACTTCTGAATCCTTCATTTTATATATGCTGCTTAAACAGTTAAACTACACATAAATACATTTTAGTGAAGGGAATCTCGACGATAGTAAGCACCGCGAAGTCAATTAGCCGACCGTTAAATTGTCCAAAAATATCATTGTTGCTATCGCGAAGGAAAAAAGCCCCGAGGAAGATGCATTCACCACATTCGTTAAGAGTAGCGTAGACGCGAAAACTGCGCTCTGTCACATGTAGCATGTCACTGCCACGTGATTCCGCCTTTTTATATAACTATCCAGACACATGAGTTAATCAAAAAAAACTTTCCTAACCAAGACTCAATAAACAATCCCCTCAAAAGCATCAAACTCATACACCCAGGTATCAATACTCTCCTGATCATACACGCACTCCATAATCGTCCCATCCACCGTCCACACCGGCCTCAAAGGCCACGCACAAATCTCCTGTTGTTCTCCAGCAAAATCCCCACTTAGTACAGTAGCATCCAAAGTCTCAGGAACAACATCCTTCTCAACCCAATCGATCAAGCTCGCCAGTACAGTCCTCGGAAACGGACCATTAGGTTGACTCGTACTAGGTCCACAATGTCCCGCCCCAGGAACGAGGAAAAGACGATACCACTCCCCTAGTGCTTTTGTACTTTCATTAAACGACAAATCGGGATACATAGCCGAACGAACGGACTCATAATAGCGAACCGATGAGGCGGTGGGGATTGAATCATCGGATTCGCCATGGTAATGGATTACCTTCCCCCCAGCCTTATGGAAGGGTGTTAAGTCAGGGTAGGTCGTCTGAAGTGTATCGTTATACATTTTCAACCCTTCTTCCATCCAATCTCTTAAAGTGTCGTATGTCACATTCGCGAATTCGCCGGGTGCGAAGCTAGACGAATTCCGCAATTCTAAGAAACGAACTGGGAATTCGGAACCGAGTCCGCTGGGCTGTGTTTCCCATTTGAGTGTTGCGGTGTTATATGTTGTCGCGGCATCTGCGAAGGAAGCGGCGGGTTGGTAGGAGAGGTATGCTCGTTTTCCTCGGGAGTCTTTGAGTCCGTCGATGATTTTGCTGGCTATTGCTATTGCTTGGGCGGAAACGGTGCCGTTTTGTGCCGGTTTTGGAGCCATTGGTGGGAATTGGCGTTTTTGTAGACCTGGTGGACCTGTTGAAGCTCCTGTTGCTGGACAGTAGTAGGGGAGACCGATTGTGCTGTTGATGTTGAACTTTAGCTTGCAGAGGTCGGTACGGGAAACGACACCATCGGTCTTTCCGTCAAGTGGGTCACAGAATGTGATTGTTTCGTTGACGACTTTTTGGAGCTCACATGGTGGGGGAGCGTAACCGAGAATTTGTTCGACAACAGCGGAATATAAGTGCTGAATTTGTTGACTGCCGTTTGTTAGAATTGAAAAGGGCGCGAAAAATTGATAGGAGAAGAAAAGAAACGAGCTACTTACTGCGAAAATCGAAAAGCAGGAGCACCAGTAACAGCACCATCCCACTCATCCGCAAACCTCTGCACCTGAGACCACCCCTCTCTACCACCCTCAGAGCAACCTTGATAGTAAGAATAAAGTTTCGTCTCGCCCATAGAAAAGAAGTTCCTCGTCAACTCCTTCCCCAAAGAACTCATCTCATGATGAGCCTCCAACCCAAACATTCTGACCGTCTCCCAATTAAGCACTCCCTCCGCCAAAAGCATCTTAGCATCCATCTGCACCCCAAACCCACCAAATCCTCCATCCGTAATTCCAGCCACGGAACCGTAGATGATGCCCGCTGGCAACATTCCCGAAGTTGTGGTGCCTGAGTTGATTGCTAGCCCTCCACCGCCGGTGGAAAGATAGCGGTTTTTGAAGGAGGAGGGGGTGGGGAGCCAGAAGGTGTTGAGTACTGTGTCATTATGTCCGTCGTGGGTGTAACTATATGTGACATTACAGAAATCAAAAGTTCCTGCTGGGTAATTATTGCTAGCTCTAGCGGAAGCATTGGTGACAGCGTTTAGCGAAAGTGAGGCGGTATTGATCGTGATACCCTGATAAAAACCAGATGCTGGGAGGGAAGCGAGGACATGTTCGGATGTGCAGACATCGGCGAGACTAATAGCTTGAACTACAATGATAGTGGAAACCAATGCCAACAAAGATGAAGCCTTCATCGTGATAATTAAATTCTCAAAAGAATGTTGACAGAGTTTCGAGAGAGAACTGAGCCAGGTACAACAACACCACGAGACTTGCAAAAGGAGAAGATGTTGAAGGTACCAGTGAGAAGTAAGAGAAGAAAACAAGAGGATCTCAACACCTTAAGTACACTCCACGATATCAAGCCTATCAAAATAGGAATGTGCAAATCACCAGCGACCTTCCAAAAGCTTGAACACCTCCGTCGAGCCCCAGATGGAAAAGAGATGAAGAAAGCATCCACTTCGTCTCCACTTCTCCACGATTTGGAGACGATCCCCCTTACACAATCTTAATTGGACGTCCATCAACACTCTCATCAACTCCTCCCATCATCCCCCTCAAAGACTTCAACCGAAAATCTCTCCCGGTAACTCAATATGTAAGTCATGAAGAAAAAAGCATACGCAATCAATCCACGATATTGATGTAACATATAAATCAAATCCAGGGAAATTCGAGAATGGTTAAAGATGGGTAAATGTATATTCGGTACCTTACATGCCAAGTTGGATAGTCGGCAACGATATGGCCGGCTATGCGGCACGTCACCTGATTCGCAAACTCGAGGGAATGATCTATGTGATGAACTTAATTCAGTTTTTTTTTTGAACAAGAAATTGAATAGAATTTCAGGGGTAGGGGGCGGTACGTGGGTGACTGCTTCAATACCTTTTTGCTGATGGCTTACTTGGTGTAAAATAGCTTACGTGATGAAGAAAAGATCGCTCAACGAAGAAGAGATTACTCGATGAAGTATCGCTTACCTACTGAAGTACAGTTTACTCGACAAGCAAGAGATTACTTCACAAGGAAGAGCTTACCTGACTAAGTATAGCTTACTCAACGAAGTATGGCTTACCCAACGAAGTACACCTTGCCCGGCGAAGTAGCTTATCCAAAGAGGTACAGCTTACTCGATAAGATATAGCTTACGCGTTGAAGTACAGCTTACCCGACGTAGTACATCTCACTTAACAAAAACAAAAAAAAACTTACCCCTATCTCCTGAAACAATTTATCCGATCATCTTAATTAGTATGTGCACGAAGCAGACTTGGCCATCGATATATCGATACCGGTATCGGGGAGGTCTACGATAGTTATCGGTATCGAGTAATATTCCGCGATAATACATCGAGTATATTCGATGTATCGATATTATAACAATATATTGGGGTCATGTGACCAGAAATTAGTTAATCCAGGCCGAGAGCCAATAGAATATTAGCATTTAACTAATACTACTAATTTTCATAGATGCTATTTCTACTATAATATACTACCTTTATTTTATAAATTAATAAAATAAAGCTTTCTTTATCTATTATATTATTTATTATTAAATAACAAATAAATCACGTCACGTTTTAAACACATGACCTAGCTGCTCGGTCAGGTATATCAAAGGAACAGGGAGTTCCTACTTTTCTAAATATAACTTTACAAGCAGACTTTTTAATTTAAATAAAAATACTTCTTCATATAATTAACTCTTACTATTCGTTAGTATAACTTCTTTTAAATACTAAATTTCACTCTACAATCATAGGAAAATAGCTATATAAAAAATAACAATATTTACCGATTATCGGTAGCACTTCAACGATAAATATCGATATCGGATCAAAGCTGCCGGTAGTTATATCGTGATATTTATCGCGATGTATCGATATATTATCGTATCGATGCCCAAGTCTGGCACGAAGTTTTTACAAAGTAAAAATACAATCTTGAAAACTTTTACATATATATTTCAACAAAAGGAGTATATACATCTCTCTCCATTAACTACCCCTCTAGCTATCTTCATTCAATCAAAAAACAGGAAAACCCATCCCACCCTTCCCTCATGTGTATGCCCATCAATCCCTAACCCCCCCCCCCCCCCCCCCCCCAAGGTTCCAAAGACCTCCTTGTATATCTTATCCCATGCTCAATTTCCAAACTCCCAAAATGAAGAAAACCCCATGCCACCCCTCCCCCAAATGTACAAACAGAAAAGAAGAAAAAAACAAAGAAAAATTACATCGATTGATGCGACATGCGACGACCAAAAAAAGGGTAAACCCCCAAGTTGTTCACGTCCACACTTTCACCCTTTCTACTCATCCAACCTAAACATCCTCCTCAACGCCCCAAACTTCTTCTTCTTCTTCCCCGCGATCCCAACACCCAGTACATCCACACCGCCCAGTCCAGTAGCAGTATGTCTCCGTCCCCCCAATGCAGGTCGATCATCCATCTCAGCCCCACCCTCAGTCCCCGCAGTATCAGGTCTCTTCCCCTCCCCCCCAATCTTCTGCGGTTCGGTCAGCGGCCAATTATTTCCATTCCCAACCCCACCCCTATCCCCATATCCAACAGCCCCACTACCCACCCTCTCAAAAGGATTTTTTTTCTGCAACTTAGGACTAGTCGGTCTCGGTCGCTCGAAAGCCTTCAAAGTCGCCAAATCAGATCGACTCCGTTCCAACGGTGTATCCCTCCTCGCTGGACTCTCAGCTTCGCTCTTCCGAACTTTAGAATGAGGATCCGCCTTTTTCCTGCGGAGAATACTCATGAAACTCCCTCGTCTCGAAGTACCAGGTCGCGTCGAAGGTCCATTTGCAGTAACAGGACTCATAGCTCCCCTTCCACTGCCCGATCGGCGGAGCGAGCCAGATGCCAAAGCTCCGCCTTCATTGGAAGTGGCATCTTTTCTCGTCGCGCCATAGGAATCTGTTGTCTTAGCCGGAGCAGTATTGACAGGTCTAGGAGTTGGCTTCTCGTCATCGGAATCAGGGAGGTCGCTAGAATCTCCATCCTCGGTGCCAAAACGCTTTGGAATCCCACGGACGGGGGCATTTGATCGCATCGTCTTTGCCATCCCGTTTGATCTCGGCGGTAAAGGCTCATCATCCTCATCAGAAGAGTCATTGAAGCGACTACGGAACGCGGGTCTCACATCCTCCTCATCGCTCGAATCGTCGAACCTACTTCCCGACCTCTTTGCCAGATTTTGTTTCGGCTTACTCGAAGATCTCCCAAAACCAGGGAGACGAAGTGGCGATTTAGCACGAGAAGGAGGTCCCCGAAGCGTAGGAGCTGCCCCAACTGAGTTGCGCATCGAATTTCTCATATGCGGTTGAGGTGATGAAGGCATGGGAGGTACCCCACTACTGCTGAATGGCCGGCGCTTCGTAGATCCCGGTGACATAGATCTAAGGCTGAAGCGTCCCGAGGGAATTGGGGATTGTTTCCGGCCATCTGGACCCTGATCCACAGAGCCTCGCATAGAACTTCTGAAGCGAGGAATCTCAGCAGAGGCCTTGTTAGAACGCTTGAAGCTGCTATCACTATCCGCTGATCCTCTTCGTCGAAGAGTAGGCGCTGGGGGCGCAGATTCGCGCTTCGCCGCCGCCGCTTTTGTAGCAGTTAATTTTTTCATCATCGCATTGACAGCCTCGGGATCTGGCTTGTATTCATCTGGACCGCGGGAGATGGGACGGTGCTTCTTCTGCAAAGTTCCTCTTTGCTCTGTAGGTTCAGATTCCCGGAAAGAACTACGAGCGGCACCCGGACTTCTCATCGATTTTCGAATATGAGTTTCGGTAGGGGTATTCTGGGGTGCTGCACGCATAGAAGACCGTAGGGGAATTGATTGTTGGTCGTGCTTTGTACCAGGTGAAATCATATAAGTTCTTTGATTGCTGGGGGCAGGTTGGCGAGTGGTTGTAGCCGTTGCTGATGGAGACGTCTTCATAGGTGACTTTTTCTTTTTCGGTTTGGATGGAGGAGAAGGGGTGCTTTCGGCTTCTGCTTCAAGTTCCAACTGTTTCTTTTTATCGGAAGAAAGACTTTTCCAATATTCTTGGGCCTTTTCCCAGCCTTGCTCATCTGTTTTGCCCGCAGGTTGGCTCTGTCGATATGCCCTCTCTTTGATAGCTTTCGAAGTTGGACTATCAGGTGGTGTAGTGAGAGCAGTTTCAGCCCCTGAGTTAGAGATAATCGGGCTTTCGACTACAGCATCTAGAGACATGAAGCCATCTCCATCGAGATCGGAGATGTCCTCCGCAGCATCACTGTAGATACTGTCGCCTTCGGATTCCTCACTCTCTTCGAGGATTGCATCAGTTTGGTGTCGAGAACTAGATCCTGTAATAACGGGCGAGACAAATGGGGCGACTTCCGGTGTTGGTTCGGCAATCCCAATAGCGGCGGGTGTGAGATCTTCAAGTGTGAGATCTTCAACGTTGGTCAAAGGATCCTCTTGTTCGGAATCTGAGTGCTCATCACCCCATCCCCCTGGCATGTCTGGCCATTTTTCCATTTTCTCTGTTGCCTCAATGGTGGGAGTTGCTCCAGTAATAGAAATATCCGGCACTCCACCATTAACCTTTGACTCGTCAATATCCTCGTGGCCAGTAAACTCGTCTGTAGTGGGTTGGGGAGTATCGAGATGAAGGTCACCATTGCCGATAGTGTCGTTCTCAGCTCCAGTGTTTACTTCTGGATCTTCAAATTCATCTCGGCTGGCGATGCTACTATTTGTATCCGAGAGATACCCATTTCCTTCAACAGATGTGACCTGTGGAGGTAATGGTTCCCGAGATTTTGATATATTTGCCGTATTCTTCATGGCTGCATCTTGAGCAAGAATTGAGCCAGCTATAAAGTCATTCGATTGACCGAGAGGATTTTCGGAAACTTCAGCGGTAGGTGGTGTGGTGAGGGGTGGAGATGGAAGAGTAGTGTCATGGTCTTCAGTCATTGTTGGTTTGATCAATGGCCGCTCTGGGGTGATATCTCGTTGTGGTTTCTTCTCTCGTACGCTCCCAAATGAAGGTAAAGCTGGCCTTGGTTTCATGATCTCGTCGTCGTCGTCGTCGTCGAAAGAGGGTGCTTCCTTCTTTTTCCCTCTGCTTATGCTGAACCACGACCTTCTCGTTTGCGGACTTTGCACAACCGGAGAATCCGTGGTGACAGACGGGGCAGCCGGTCCAACAATAACGTTGGTTTCATCAAAACTGACGCGGTTTGCTTTCTTCCTGGGAACCGAAAGCTCTTCCGGACTGTCGTTGGACATGCTTCCATTATTCGTTTCAAATGCGAGTGGTGATGACCCCCGAGCAGGCCCAGCATGCTTTAATGCAGATTTACGAGGTGATATCGATCGAGGCGGAGGTTGGTGTTTTATGAGCAGGTTGTCTGATGGAGAATTTGCAAAATGTGTAGACCGTGCCGGGCTAACAGAATTTACCCTCCCACCTCGAATGCTTGCTTTTCCGGTAGGTGCTGACCCGTTTGTCGGGAGCAATTTATCTTGCGATACCGCATTCAAATCGCCTGTTGGTATAATTTGCTGTGGTTCTTCACAAACTGCAGGAGAAGCATGGCCCTTTCCTTTTCCCCTCCCCGCAGCCGATCTTGGTAGAGTTGGTGGAGGAGTCGTCCGGTATGGTGTCGTGTTTGTATCCAGCCTGGGGACATTCTGCTGCGTCTTTCTTGGGGTATCGTCTTCCTCCTCCTCCCCTTCTCTATCTTCCCTCACAATTGACGGCTTTTTAGCTAGCTGCAGACCATCTCGATTGTCTGTTATTGGAGCGTGAATAGTGTAATCGCTATCCCCGTCCGACGAATTTGGTATATATGATGCTTGGTCGCTTTCGGAATCGCTTACTACCACCTTCTTCCTTCTTCTGGGTGCTTCTGCGACCTTTTCTGGGGCAGTTTCTGGTTCTATTATTCGATCCGATTGTGGCTCGATAGCTCTTATTGGTTCCGATTTGGGTACAGTCGCAGCCTCCATGGCATCTATAGCAGTGCCTCTTGGTCTTCCCCCCACTGTCTTGTCTGCAAGATGTGTTCCCGTAGCCTGCTTTGGCGCGATTCTTTTCTTCTTCTTCACAGGCGCATTCGCCGCATCGTACATTCGCTGTTCAATGGCCAATACCTCAACCTGGGGTAGAAAGCTTCTGGTGTTGGGGTCGTATACGAGACTGTTATTAGTAGGCGAGGTAATCATTGGGGGTTTTGCTCTTTGGGGTGCAGATGTTAGCCGTCTGTGTGTGAAGATGGGTGACCCAGGTCTTGAATTCGTAGGCAAAGAAAAATTCACGGACCCTCTATGCGACGGTGTTCCACTTCTCTCTTGTAGACTAGACAGGCTCGAATCTCTCTGTCCAGCTCTCCCGTTTTGCGGTGCCATTCTAGCAGGTCCCAAGCTTGACCCTCGTCCGTTGGATATGTTTGGGGGTGGGGAGGCGATACGCGCTGGGGAAAGTTCCATGCTGGAGGCCCTTCGATGTGATTTTTCGGGAATGGCTGGCTGGATATTCTTGGGAAGCGCAGGAACTGGCGGCGCATCTGCTGCACTGGGTACGGGCTGTGATGACCGTGATGGAGATGGATCTCGGAAGGTTCTCTCTGACATGGAGCCCGAACTTCCCCTCCGTTCCAAGGGAGGTCTTCCTGATCCCGCACTCCCCGTCGAATTGACCGAACCCGCCCGTCTTATCGTCCTCTTGGTCTGTACATCTGCCACGGATATGGGAGTCGTCGGCCTGGATCGTAGAGCTGCGGCGGCGGCGGCGGATGATAAGGAAGCACTCGACGCGCGATTGTTCAGGAATGCTTGCGCCGCTGCGACGGCGGCATTGGAGTTGACGTTTGGTCCGTTGAGAGGCTATATTTATATCGTCAGTCGTCTTGTCAATCAATGTCTGAGCGTATGAGCTTGATGTGAAATGTTGTCCTTTTCCATGCGCTTCAACCGACGCTGTCGCATGGAGCGATGATGAAAGGGAGAATTGTGGCACGAAATTGGATTGCTAGAATTGGCACAGTACATACCGGATTGGAAGCCGCTCTTCTCTTTCTGTTCCCAAACATGTCGAAAATTGGGCGGTCGGGCACGACCTTTGCCAACAAGGGGCTAATTCCAGAATGCTATCGCATCGGCGGAGGATGGCGCTGATGAGGTCGAGAAGAAATTCGCAACAAACATCCGTTTCAACGGACGGGGTATGACGAAGGCGCAGGAGATTTGGCGAGAAGAGGAGCCAGACGACTTGGTGTTGACTGGGATGAGGTGCCATTCACTACTATGTCCAGCTTGAGATTGGTTGGAAGGACAGAATGGTGGAGTTGGTGGGAGGATGGCTGACCAGGGCTCTGCTTGCGGAAGGCAACTTGGCGATCTTTCACCATGCGATTGTCTGGAGAGGAGAGCGGTTGATGAAGAGAAAGGAGTTTTTTCTTCGTAGAGACCAGAGGCACAATTTCAAGCCAGATTACCGAACGGTGACCTTACTCGGTGACCTTACTCGTTGGCCTTGGTACAAGCTGAACGCTAAGCACATTCTCAGAGTTGTCCCTGAACAATCAACACAAACACGCCAAACAGACCCCAGTTTCAACTGCCACCACTCCACCAACAACGACCTTCAACATATCGGAACTCCCGGGAGAGAAATATCGACACATGGAAATATCGACACATGGAAATATCGACACATGGAAACATACAAATATCATTTGCATGAAGTTAACAGCACATCAACACGTCTTTTGAGCTACCTACTCGATACAATTTCTAGCCTGTAGATAAATGGCCTAGACCTTTTAAAGTCAGCCACGAGACGTCATTGACGCCACATAAATCTGCCGAGTTTGGTGGGGATATAGTATCCCGGCTTGCCCTCAGCCCGACGGTTGGGACAGCATCAAATATTTCAAAGAATATCGAATCTTTCTCCGGGGTTCTTGATATTCAGTTAAGAGTGTCAATTAGATGAACACAGAGTCAGCTTTCAGCTCTATCTAGTGATATTGCGGCGCTGGTCTCGTGGTACAAGAAACCACCCTTCTAGTCTTTTGCGAGAACATCTGGAACAATTGAGAAGCTAAGAGCTTGATTCTCCTAGACCTCTGCTCATAGCCATAGACCTTTTCACACATTGCTCACAACTATCAGGGGAAAGCCCATCCATCTCTCTCACTCATTATACACCCCCCAACCCCCTTTCAAAAATGACAACACCACCACCTCTCCCCCTCCCCGAAGGAATACAACAATCCTACCTCCCCACCCACGACTTGACATACCACCTTCTCTCCGCCGGTTCTCCCTCCCACCCCCTCATCCTCCTCCTCCATGGCTTCCCCGAACTCGCATTCTCATGGCGAAAGATAATGGTGCCCCTCGCGGCAGAAGGCTACCACGTAGTAGCATTCGATCAACGCGGATACGGATTCACAACGGGTTGGGATACTCGCTCTTATGACAGAGTGGATTTGAATACCTTCTCATTCACACGACTAGTGAGGGATGTAATTATTTTGGTAAATGCTTTGGGGTCTAAAGAAGTGGCATGTATCATAGGTCATGATTTTGGAGGCTTAGGTGCGGGGATGTGTAGTTTGATGCGGGGTGATGTATTTAAATCGTAAGTTTCTATTGCTTGTCGAAGGACTGGGGAGAGAGAATAGCTAAGGCTCGAAAAATACAGAGTAGTAATCCTCTCCCACCCCTTCAAAGGCGCTCCCTCCCTCCCATCCATACCCATCTCTTCCCCTTCTTCCTCCCCTCCCGAAACCAAGATAGAAGACATCCATCAAACCCTAGCATCCCTCAACCCCCCTCGAAAACACTACAAATGGTACTACTCCACATCCCCCGCCGCCCACGAAATGCTCCACCCCCTCGTCTCCTCCCTCCACACCTTCCTCCGCGGCTATTTCCATCTAAAATCCGCCTCCTACTCCCTTAACAACCCTCAACCCTTAAAATCCTGGTCCGCGACTGAATTAGCGAAACTCCCAACTTATTATATAATGCCCCTCCACTCCACAATGCGCGAAGCAGTCTCCCACGCCATGGAAAAGGAGGATCGTTTTGCAACCTATGAATGGTTAAGTGAGAAAGAGTTGGAGGTATATACTGAGGTATGGGCAAGAACCGGCTTCCAAGGGGCGTTGAATTGGTATCGCATCGCCACAAAGCCTGAGAAATATTCGTTGGATTTGGAGGTTCATGCAGGGAGGAAGATTGAGAGTCCTGCCTTGTATGTTTCGGGGGAGAAGGATTGGGGGAGTTATCAGGAGGTGGGTAATTCCCAAGTTCTCTTTTTTTCTTGTTTGAGTTGTTGGTGGAGGTTGAAGGCTCCATCCCCTCCTCTCAAACAGACCTATGTCTTTCTTCTCGTTTTCCTCGAGGTCATACTGACCCTGGGCGTTATCTACAGCCGGGCGCTTTAGAGAATATGGGGGATGTGTATACCAATTTCAAAGGTGTGGTTATGGTTGAGGGGGCGGGACATTGGGTGCAGCAGGAGCAACCGGGGAAAGTTGTTGAAGTACTTAAGGGGTTTTTGAGGGAGAGGAGGAGGGAGAGGGTTAGTTTTTGAGGGGTGGAATGTGAATGTTTACTTGATGAAACATAGCAGTTTGATTTAATGAACGGGGCGGGACGACGTTGCCTCGCTAACCCAATCGCTTTCTCGAGAATGACCCGAGTGGACCTGGCTGTATAGATCTGAGCTTGTTTCTTACACTGGTTCTACATGTGGTGATGAAGAGGCTGATTTAGTAAGGGGTCCCGAACCTTCCATTCTTCTGCGAGCCGATTTCTTTGTTCAGACCTGTCTCATCGCTAAAATCTGAGGCTGGGCTGCTAGTCTTATGTGTGGCATGGCACGTCCCTCACCACTAGAGGAAAGCCTTGCGAATTTTAGTTTGGTTTCCAATTCTCAGATACTGCTTTCTGTGTTGCATACCTAGAAGTTT
This sequence comes from Hymenoscyphus fructigenus, assembly GCA_001414455.1. NCBI lineage: Eukaryota > Fungi > Ascomycota > Leotiomycetes > Helotiales > Helotiaceae > Hymenoscyphus > Hymenoscyphus fructigenus. Next base: position 1,384 of record LKUV01000216.1, on the reverse strand, counting down.
TACGAGACGGTCGAATTAATTATTTAAGAAAGCCTAGAAGAATTCGTAAATATAGGTAGGTTCTTAACCTTTTTGAACGTATTCTACGGGTTTTTTCTAGCTTCTTTGAAACAACTGGAGACAGTTTCGATTTCATATGGCCGAATACGGAAGTGGAGACGGGCTTAAGGCCGAGCTCATCGGCAAACTCTCTTTAAACTATCAGACCTACCTCACCTAATAAGCTTCGCTTATTAAGTGGAGTATTTAATATATTAATTTTAGTAATACGTATACTTTTAGCTAAAAATTAGATAGTAAATTTAAATATAAATAAATTAAAGAAAAATCTATAACTTTATATACTTATATTCTAGATATTTAATTATTATAATCTTCTATTCTAAAAACGTTTTTTAAAAGTTACATAAAAATGAGCTTTTATTTTAGTTTATAAGTTTTTAGAATTCTTATATTTCTTAAGTTTACTATTCTTTTCTTCTTTTTATTTTTATTCTTTATTGTTGGTACGACTTGGTTTGTAATCACTGTCGTATATCGTACGTCTGTAAAGAGGTTTTTATTGATTCATTGTTGTTCTAATGGAGGGAGAGTTGAAGCTCAAAAGCAAATATCCACAGGCGCAGAATGGTCACGTGCATAACGCAACCGACCCAATAAGGTGGTAGCAACATTTATATTCTTTAAAGCTTAATACTTATATATTTCTTTATACTTTTAAACTACTTTCTCTGTGATATGTATAGGCCTTATAGGTCATGTGACCTTTCGTCTGATCTAAGGAAGCCTTCATCTGCTATTATAAATCAATCAGGAATTGATTAATTCTAGTGGATGGAAATTACGGAGTTATCGGAGTTTACATAATATTAGGGTTTAGGAGCTTCTATAAAGCGAGGCTTCTCCTGCACCTCTAAGGAGGGGCAGAGATTAGTTCTGTATGGAATCTGATACTTGTTTACCCTCATATGAGATTCAATTTAACTTATTGCCTACCATCCACCTCACAATATCTTATTGCATAAAGAATAAAGCAGAAGAAGAGGTGGCATCCCACAGGCTTAAGTATGTGAGTAGCAAGCCACTCACATGAACCTAAGCATGTAGATCCACTATTCTATAAGCTTAAGTATGTGAGAAGCGAGCCCCTTATATGAACCGAGTATGTAGATCTCCTGGAACATAACGTAAGGTGCTATTCACTAGGAATGTATAGCGACAGGTTTAGTACTTACTTATTATTATACTAATCTTATATAACGTGGTTTATCAGCACCTCGTCAATATCAGTACCTCGTCACTTGAAATCTCATACAAAAAACGTCTGTGCACAACCGTGCACTTTACGTATTTATTAATAAAAAAATCTAAAATTGAAATTTTA